>CM047520.1:24863263-24933263 GCA_026122265.1 Ammodytes dubius | reverse complement strand
TCTAATGTGTTTTATGTATTTTAATCTTGCCCCTGTAAAGCACTTTGAATGGCCTTGTGTTTGAATTGTGCTATATAAATAAACTTGCTTTGCCTTGCCTTCCACTGCAAAAAAAAACATGTGTACTGTTGCTTTAATCCCAAATAAATCATTATCCTTTTGATTTAAGAGAAGCACATGAGGAAGAAGAGCATGTTATATGTGATGACTGATCATGTATGAGTGAATACTGGAGCCCATTTAAGATGTTACTGTGGAAAACCCTTCAGTACAGTGGTGGAAACACTAGATTTACAGTATGTGCTCTGATGAAGGTGCTAAGTTACATTTTAAACCAAAACTAAATGCTGAAGTTTCTCAGCAGCTGTTGTGCTCAGCAGCAAATGGTTCAGAGAGCGAAAGTGACGTGTGATAAACCCTCATAAACTCTCAGCTTCAATCATGTGTGAAACTCTGCCTCCAACACTACTTTAACCTCTTGTTTTTATCTAATTTAAATGCTCTACTTGTATTCAACGCTTTTAAATGTTTTATTTCTATTCACTCACTTTTCTAATGTGTCTTATGTATTTTAATCTTGCCTCTGTAAAGCACTTTGAATGGCCTTGTGTCTGAATTGTGCTTGCCTTGCCTTACTTTCATTATGAGGCCATATAAGCCATTACCTTTACCAGAGGAAAGAGTCCATGTGTGGCAATGAAAACACATACAATATTAAATCATATGGGATACAATCATATATTGTAGTGCTGCTGTTACCATGCTGAAAACAATGGCTGGCTCTGTCTGTGCTATGATAAATATTTCAAGAAGAAGCTAGCTGAGCCAGGCGCGGTTTATGCTACGCTCAGCTTACTGTTGTGATAACAGCTGTTACAGCAACGCGGCCCTGACTGCTCCTGTACGTCACCTGACACTTCAACAAACCATCCCGCGGCTGTCTTCCCTTTGTGTGTGTGTGTGTGTGTGTGTGTGTGTGTGTGTGTGTGTGTGTGTGTGTGTGTGTGTGTGTGTGTGTTTGTGTGTGTGTGTGAGTGTCTGTTTCAGGCACACGTCAGATTTCTGATAGCGCCAATAACTACGATCAAGTGTCAAAAAGCAGAATGGGTTGTGCCATTACCAACGCTGAAATTACAGTCTAGACAATAAGTAACATTTGAAATGGGCCACTGAAGGTGAATATGAGGATATAGTCAACAGAGAAATACACACGAAAACACAAGACTGGCTAAGGTTGATAGTCAACAGAAAACGAAGACTGGACATGCACTAGGTTGAAGCCGACAGAGGTTTTGCGATATGAAAAGGGTCTTTCACCCTTCTACCGACCCACATCTTATCAGGTCTCCATACAGTAGCTCGGTATGTCAACAGACAACACACACGTGGGGTTGACCTCAATGCAAGTCACAGAAAAGTACAGTCAAGTTCTAAAGGAGTGTTACACAAGGCGCTTAGCTGAAAAACCTTTTTTTCTTTCGACTGTGAAAAAATATCATGATCAAGAGAATTTACACCTCAGCTCTTTGAAAACCAACCGAGGGACTTTAACCAACAACGTCCATATCATACATACATAACGTATTCTTCACATACAAACAACACACTTTTCACTCTTTCATTTGAATAGAATATGTATGAATTCCATTTCATAATTTAGAGATTGTTTTTTTAAGCCTAATTAAAGACCCAAACCGAGTAAAAACCTCAAATCATTTTTCGACTCAAGCTGAGAGAAACAAACTACACTATCTAGTTGCTCAAGTATTCCTGAATGGCGGGTAATGGTATGTCACCTGCTAGAAGCCCAACCCAAACCTTTCGTTTGGTTTACGCTGATTCACAGCCGTGCTGAGCAATCCCCACGTGCATATGTCACTCTCCTGCTATCACACCCTCAATCCTCCAAACAGACACAGTAAACGCTCCCATTACAACACCATTATACACTATTACAGCCTTTGTAAAGCACAAAGAGTGTGACATGGCCCATAAACTAGCCTAGGTGTTGTTTCTTTATCATTATGACTCAATGGCTCAATAGCTGCTTGTAAATGACATGTTGATATGGTTTGAAATGGGCACCGACCTCTTTTCTCCTCCAAGTCCTGGAGGAACTGTCTGTAGGCAGCGTTGGAGCTCATCCCTCGCTCCCAGAGGAAAGAGGAGGAGAGAGAGAGAGAGAGAGAGAGGACGGAGGGATGATTGAAAGAAGGAGAGAGAAAACTACAGTAAAAACAGGTTGAGAAATGGTAGAAAAAGTGATGTAGAAAAGTCAAAGAAATGATTGTTAAAGGGAGGTGAAGTGGGGAGAAGCGGTTGGGTGAAAACAGAAGAGAGAGAAGGAGGTGAAGAGAGGGGGAGTCAGGAGGGAGAGGGAGAGAGTGTGCGGCCCGCGGGATCCACGCTGTCAAAGAAAAGCCATCCTTAATCACGTAGCAGATAATCCCTCATCTCTCCTGCCTTCTTTCTTCTTCTTCTTCTTCTTCTTCTTCTTCTTCTTCTAGCGGTCTCTCTCTCTCCTTGTCTGTGTCGGTAGCGTGTGTGTGTGTGTGTGTGTCGGGGGTTACCGCGGTAGTGTGTGTGAGCAGCGCTAAGCCGGATAGAGGAACTAGCTGGACTTTGACCACAAGGCGGGTGATGTCACTGCCAGAGCCAGAAACATGTGTTTGACTTACGTCGTCAAGAGCGCGTGTGTGTGTGTGTGTGTGTGTGTGTGTGTGGTGTGTTGTGTGTGTGTGTGTGTGTGTGTGTGTGTGTGTGTGTGTGTGTGTGTGTGTGTGTGTGTTGTGTGTTGAAAAGGAATTAGAAAAAAATAGGCGTGTTTTTATAACTCAGCTGTGCTTTTTTCTTTCTCAAAGCAGTGAGGTATGTTGTGACAGGAGTTTATGCCTGTGTGCGCATGTTTGAGTGTCACAAGTTTGTCATACTGTCTGCCTTGCGTTGTTTTTGTTTACGCGCTGGTGTGTGGTGGGTGTGTGGTGTGTGTGTGTGTGTGTGTGTGTGTGTGTGTGTGTGTGTGCGTGGTGTGTGATTGTGAGGTGGAAAAACCTTTTCTTTTTAACCATGTCACTCTGTCATACTGTCGATCTACGGTGAGTGTCTCATGTGTCAATGTGTTGAGACTTGGACTTGGTTGTCACTCACAAGCGTTGTGTGTGAATGTTGAAGTTTGGAGAGTTAGTCACTGGTGTGGACGTATCGATCAACTGTGAGTATTTGTGATTGCAAGAGAAACTGTCAAAAGACTATATATGTATTGACCATGTTGTTGAATTTAGGGAAGTTCAATGTTTTATCTTGCATTTTGATTACAGACAGAGACGAGAAACTAACTTTATGTTTTTTAAGCAATCATTATGCACTGTCATTCACCATGAGTTCTATAATGTCTGATTTTTTTTTGTACTCCGGTCTTTTGTTTAATGTTGACAGTTTGGTTTACGTACAACTTGAGATTACTCTATGACAAAAGTGTTTATAGCAAAAGAAATGTAATATATATAATCATTGACCACATTCATTATAATCTTCAGAAGTTACAATGCCATCTTGCATCTCATATAGTCATTATAACGTAACTAATATTAATGTATTTTATTATCATCAATTATCCTTTAATTATTTTTATTATTATATAAGAATGAACCAGTCGTATTTAGTCAATAAAATATCATATTGACTTTACACTGCCTCCATATCTTATCACAGCTGTCCTGCCTTTATTATTCTACCTCATGAAACGGTAAACAACACAGGGTCAATAATTAGCTGGTTTTCAACAAGTAACCGAGACAAAACTACACACACACACACCAAAAAAAACAGACACACACACACACACACACACACACACACACACACACACACACACACACACACACACACACACTCATTGGCTGCTAACAGTTGTGAGATCAGAGGAACAGCTTTCCTGTTTAACATGACAGTAATTACCAACCGATAGGAGAACAGATACGACGTCAATAGTGTGCGCCGCGCGCGTGTGTGTGTGTGTGTGTGTGTGTGTGTGTGTGTGTGTGTGTGTGTGTGTGTGTGTGTGTGTGTGTGTGTGTTTTGCCCAAAGGGATTTGAGATGACCTCAGATAATGACCTTATCACCCACAAGGTTCAAAGGGCTTCATCCTCCATTTGCCTCCGTTAATTTGTTTCCTCACACGCCAATGATATTGAAGAGGAAAGAGAAACATCCCCGCAGGGCTGGAACCCACTCACATGCAAACACACACACACACACACACACACACACACACACACACACACACACACACACACACACACACAGCAGGATATAAAGCCAGCATTGTTTGATCCCTCTGTGCGTGTGTCCAAGGAAACTAGCACATGAACAGATTTAAAACAGTTTCTAAAAATACATTCATACCAAAGCTACAACATGCTATGAAAACATCTTGTACAAACACACACACACACACACACACACAGTGACACACACACCTTAACAATCCTGAGCAGACAAAGAACCGCTGCAGTACAAAGCCAAAAAAATGCTCCCATTCTAAAGCTCTTAAAGCTACAGTGCGTGACTTCTGTTGCCCGCATGAGGAATTCTGAGTAAATACTTCAACACTGTCGGTGCATCTACAGGGAGGTAAGCCTAAGGTGATCACGCATGGATTGTATTCATTCTGCTACAGTACGTCAAGGTTTGTTTAGTAGAAGCGACAACCGAAACATTTCTTGGGATTTTTTTTTTTTTAGCTCATTTCACGTGACTGTCAATAGCATCTTAAACGCTTCATCAAAGGCCAAACCTTTCACACACACACACACAAACATTGTCTCACACACACACACACACACACACACACACACACACACACACACACACACACACACACACACACACACACACACACACACACGTCTCCAGGCCGTCCCGTCACACACTGTGGCCTTAGGAGGACAGTGGTGGTGGTGGTGTGACTGGTTACCATGGCAACAGCAACTTTTAAAACAACAAGACATAAACAGAGAGTAACGACAAGGGGCAAATATTTAACTGAGAAACAGCAGGAAGAGTGCAGAGAACACACACATTTTTTCACACACACACACACACACACACACACACACACACACACACTTTCTCTCCACCGTGAACTTGACTGAAGCATTGAACAAATTCTCTTCAAGTTCGAGCCACAAGCAGCATGTGGGAAAAAGGAACACTAGCAACTGGGAATGGGGAACAGATTTTTTCCAGAAAAGGATGAATATTTTAGCACTATTACTCCACACAGCCCGGAGGGTGAGGAAAGATAAATAAGGGTTAGAGAGAGAGAGAGAGAGAGAGAGAGAGAGAGAGAGAGAGAGAGAGAGAGAGAGAAGAGAGAGAGATAGAGAGAGATAGATAGATATAGATAAAGGAGATATGAATGTATTTACCTTTGGTGGTGGAAGTACAGCAGCAGCAGCAACAACATGGAAGAGAAGAAAAGAGAGAGACAGTCTGGTTAGATTTAAGATATTTTCACCACAGTTATTCAATTAAAATGTTTTAATTTATTATGTATTTCAGTATTTATGATATAATAATAAATCTACACTCAAGTTCCTCTAGTTTTTGTCTGAGCTTATTCCACACACTTCAAACTAAAAATTAAATACCCAAGGCCACAAGAAGCATATCATAAAAGCAATACACACCAAACACACAAACAAGAAATGATTAAGACTGCCACTGATCCCAGCCTTAGTTGACAGTAATGTTTTAAAACACACCATAACGCACAGAGGTCCCTCTACAGGCCCGTTCATTATAAGAGTGTTTTCCACCAGGTCCAGTTCCAATCCGGATCAGTAGAGTCATACTGTAACAGGCACTAGATTACTGAACGGTCCCCAAGCCTTTGTTTGACCGCTAAGGCCTTTCTGAACCAAAGGAAACACACACACACTGACTTCTGACTGAATTCTGATTACTTTCAAATCACCTACTCTATTCATTTTTGTGACTGAAAGCATAGAGAACATCTCAGCATTTTGAGTCGACTTTGGTTCGTTGTTAATACGCAGTCAATCATTTTATAACATATATAACACAGCCCCCTAATTCTATCAGACACACTGCACAGTGTACTATAATGCTTTATACTTATGTAAGGTTGTTACCTAGAAAGGCCACTGTGTGGCGCTGTCTTACCGCAATTTGTATGGTATGCCCCTTATGAGCCAACGTAGTTTAAGCTTGTTGCGTGCGCGGGCGCCATCTTGTTTCATTGTTTACTGTGTCCTGAATACAAGGTGAGCGGTGTTCACATGTCTTGCACAATCTTGCTAATATCTATGTTTTAAACCACCCATCCGGTCGGTTTGTTTAGTTCATATGATACTTAAAATGTTTAGTTACCTGTTGAGTGTTATCTGGGATGTATAACATGGCGTTTTATATGAGTATTTTGTTAAATAATGTTGGCTAGCATGGCGATCATTGACTTACACTGTATAACAGTGCTGTGAGGATGTGAACTGCTTAATTGAGTATTTTCATACTTTTCTTTTATTTGCACAAGAATATATTTTTTTTACTAAAGAGAATATTTATTTAATTATATAGTTTATGGTTTATTTTTACTGTAACGAGTATTTTATTTGTCAGTTTATTTGAGCAGCTGAAAAGAGTATTTTTTAACTCTTGTTTCATTGTTTACTGTGTCCTGAATACAAGGCTTGATACAAGGACAGCTTATGAAGATTGCCACTGTTGGGGAATAAATTGCCAGTCGCTTCCACAATCCAGAACTTCTGTGTCCTGTCCTTCTCTACCCATCACACCAACCAATAAAACACAACGCAGAGTCCCAGGGTTATAGAGAGGTGGCGGGACATTTGGGTTACATCTTTGGTGCCGTGACCCGGATTGTGGTGCTCCAAGACTACAAAGAAAGTGACTGATGGCAACACCCCCCCACTTTGACACAATATTGAACTGTTTTGCCACTGTGGACACTGTTGGACCAAGCTACTATCGCCTGCAAAGCTGTGTTGGCAGGATACAAACCTTCTGCAATATATCCTTTAAAGGCTGTTACGAACCTTGGTTTGCTGTGATTTGAGGACTTTTTTCATGGTATCCAAACCATGTACATTTTGATTGTGTGAAAATTCTCTGTGACTGATATTGAGCAATTGTTGGTGATTTATTTAATTATTACTGTGATAGAGCTGTGTTTTTCATTGATTTGACTTGAAGTTTGTTACGGGTTGATAATTGTGTCGCACCATTTTTATAGTCTCCCTTCCATTTCAACATTCTAAAAACAGCATTTCACAATAACGCAAAATAAAATAATTAAAAATAAAATAAGAAATACACTAAAATATATATATATATATATTTAAAAAAAAAAAAAAAAAAAAAAAATGTTGAGTGTTAGGGTAGATTCCCCATCAAAGCCAGAGGGCCCCTCTGTTATGGCACTAGGTGTCCAACCTCCCACTGTGCCTGAAACAAGCCACGACTATGGCCCTCCAACCCCCCTTTTGAGTCAGGGAGCAACAGCTGACGGGAACCCAGCAAACCATAACCAATCAGTGAGGCCAAAGACTACCAACCGATCAATCAGGTTTGCAAATGTTCCACTGCAGTCTCACACTCCAGACCATCAGGCCGGCTGGAACCCCACAGATTCAGGTTCACAGCCTACCCCACAACCTCCAATTCTATCACCTTATACTGACCACTGTAGTACTCCCGCTCATATGTACAGATCACCAGGCTCTGGAGCATCAATGCAGGTACCCCCACTCTGCCTTGACAACAGCCCTGCTGCAAGACCAAGTTACCAGACCAACAGGTCAGATTACAGCCTGTCAAGTGTAATCTCTCTAGTGCCTCAGCCAGCGGTCCAGTCAACGGTGGTCTCCGCCCCCCGGCCCCAAGCCAGCATGCATGAACCCACAACCATTCTGCCACCTCAAAGCTTTTCACTCCCCGCCTTCCCAGAAATGCAAACTGTACAGCAGCCCACTAATCACCCAATGAACCCCCTTATGCAACCCATGCTGTTCAGCCCAACTCTCTGGTCTACACCAGTTATGCATATCCCACCCCTGCACCCAAGTACCTGTGTCAAGTTTTCAAACACCCCAAACAGTTAACATTCCGAGTAACCCCCATGCTGCTGGGCAGACCCTCCCAAAGTCAGATTATGGACCAAACCCCAAATGCATATGTCACAAGCTACTGTTCAATTTCCACAGGACCTGGCCCGGAGTGAAAGAGCCCCCATGTTCCAATCTTCCACCGGTGCATGGAGCCCCAACACAGCCAGACCACCTCCACTGGATGTAACTTATGCAGCTTCTGACCACATAGCCCCTACCCATGCGCCTGCCCCAGCCTATCTACCAGCGTATGCATCATACCCTCAAGCCAGCACATATCCAAATGTCTTTCCCCAACCCACACATCCGTCCTACACCCCACATATGCACCCCAGTCTTTCTGAGCCACTACAAAGACCTCCTAGCAGAGCTCTCACCAACCCGAGCCTTCCACTGGCTGCATATGGTGGCTTCATGCAAACTCACCAGGTGAAAAATGTCCAAGCCTTCACTGGCCATGCAGACAGCAAGATTCTCGTAGAGGACTGGGTCCGTGACATGCAGTATCTCCTGGAGGCAGTGGAGCTCCCCATGCACCTTCGATTCTCTACTGTTGTGCGACACTTGAGTGGTGAGGCCAGAAAGCTGGTTCTGAATCTACATCCCAATGACCAAACCCCTGAGAAAGCATTTGAGGAACTGAAGGCGGAGTATGGGGACACACACGGCTCCATAGATCCACTAGCTGACTTCTACGAGCGTAGCCAGAAGACAGGAGAGTCCCCCTGCTCTTATGCTATTGCACTGGAGGCAAAGCTGCGGGCTGTGGAAGAAAGTCAAAGAGGGGGGAAACCTTTCCCTGACCGTGATAGTAAACTCACCCGACAGTTTTTAAGAGGGCTCAATGATGAGGTGGTCTATGCAAGGATTGCACCAATGAAGCCCAGGCTTTTCAGTTTCCGAGAGCTACAAGATGAGCTCAGAAACCTAGCAAAAGAGACAAATAAGTTCCAGTCACAACAAAAGGCAAAGAAAACATATGCACAAGTGCATGTTACACCAGAGGGTGGCACAAATCTGAGGACAGAAAAGACAAAGCATAATGCGGAGTGGTCAGAGTTGACAGAGATGGTCAAGAAATTGGCTCTCAACCAAGAAGAGCAGATGGCCAAACTGTCTCGCCTGGAATCAAAAATTGCTGCCCCACCCACTGTTCCCCCGTTAAGAGTCCAGCCACCTACTGGCACTACAAACCAGAACTCGAGTTTTGAATGCTACCGGTGTGGAAAGCAAGGTCATACAGCCCGTGTCTGCAGAGCGGTGCTCCCTAATCCAAATCCATCCTGGCCTCGCCAACCACAGCCTATGACCCCTGCAGAGGAAAACACATCCAACTCAGCTCAGCATTTAAACGCCTAGAGCCTGTGGTCGCCGGGGCAACCATGGGCAAGGAGCAAGACCCCCCACAGCAGATGAAGGAAACTGGCGGTGAGAACACCCCATTAGTGGGTCCGAGGAATGAGGGGGAGGTGGAGGTCAATGGGATGAAGTGCAAAGCTCTCATTGACTCTGGCTCTCAGATAACCAGTATTACTCACGGATATTGGTGCAACCACCCCACCCTTAAGAACCAAAAGCTGCAGTCTTCTAAAGTACCTATAGAGGGTGCAGCAGGTCAGAGTGTCCCCTACTATGGTGTCCTGCACATTAATTTGAAAGCACTGGGGAAAGAGTTCAAAACTGTGCCTGCCTTTGTTGTTCCCGATACTGAGTTTCGCTCCTCTGTCCCTTTGCTTGTGGGAACAAATGTCATCCGTGCCTCTAGGAGTCACCTCAAAGCAGCCTACGGCCAGCAGTTTCTTCATAGGGCTAAGGAAAACCACCCCGAGTGGTACACCGCTCTACTGGAGATTGACAACTCTGACTGTGGTGCAACAGATGACATGGTGGGCCCTGCTGTGTATACTGGCCGTAAGATACGGATTCCTGCAGGAAAAGAAAGAGACTTAAGGTGTGAGATAAGAGCTGGCCCATATCAAAAGACTTATACTGCCCTGATTGAAAGCAACCCCTCCCTGCAGCTTCCCCAGAACCTCCTGGTTGCCAAAGTGTGTGCTGATGTAAAAAGAGGCTGTGCCCCTGTCAGAGTGATGAACCTGTCCCAGCATGCTATTGTGATCAAGCCATACACACACCTGGCCAATGCATTCCTGGTGGACCATGTGTGGAATTTTCAAACAACAAGCAGAGTGGCTGTCACAGTAATGGTAGTAAGAAGGCATGCCAGAGTCTGGACCATGTAGTGGCAAGTTGTAAGGTAGACTTAAGTGAAGCAGCAGTCGAAAATGAGCACCAGCGCTCCCTCCTTAATGATCTGGTGGAGAGGAATGTAGGTGTTTTCTCCCAGCATCCCCTGGACTATGGTCACACAAAAACAGTGCAGCACGACATACCCCTGGTTGACCCTAAGCCCTTTCGACTCCCATACCGCAAGATTCCGCCTTCGCAGTGGCAAGACGTGAGGAAGCTGTTGACAGAGATGGAGGCAACAGGTGTCATCAGGCCTAGTAAGAGTCCATATGCTTCCCCAGTGGTGATTGTCACAAAGAAAGATGGGTCGCTAAGGTTGTGCGTTGACTACAGGAAGTTAAACTCATACAGCACGAGAGATGCATTCCCCTTGCCCAGAATTGAGGAGGCTCTGGAAGCCCTGGGCCAAGCAAAGTACTTCTCCACACTTGACCTCACATCTGGTTACTGGCAGGTGGAGGTGGCGGAGCAAGACAAGCACAAGACAGCATTCAGCACCCCCATGGGGCTGTTTGAGGCCAACAGAATGCCCTTTGGGCTGCAGAATGCTCCGTCCACCTTCCAGAGGCTTATGACCTGCTGCTTCGGGGATTTGAACTTCACCCACCTCCTGATCTATCTCGATGACCTCATCATTTTCTCCAAAACCTTTGACGAACACCTGGAGAGGTTGCAGCTAGTCTTCGACAGGCTTCAGGAACATGGCTTGAAGTTGAAGCCCTCCAAATGCCATCTTGTGAGAAAAGAGGTGCAGTACTTGGGTCATTTGGTCTCTGCAGAGGGGATCAAGACAGACCCAGAGAAGATCAGCAGGGTTAAGGACTGGGAGAGGCCCACAAACCGGAAAGAAGTGCTACAGTTCTTGGGGTTCGCTGGATATTACAGACGGTATGTTGAAGGCCACTCAAGTATAGCTGCGCCTTTATACCGCCTCACATCGGGTGACCCCAGAAAGAAAATAAGAGGAAAGAAAAGTTTGGGTCCTGAACCACCCTTTTTGTGGACTACCGAGTGTGAAGAGGCCTTTCAGTCCCTAAGACAAAAGTTGACAACTGCTCCAGTGCTGGCCTATCCAGATTACAGCCAGCCTTTTGTGCTTCAGACTGATGCGTCAGGAGAGGGGCTTGGTGCGGTCTTGGCTCAATTCCAGGGTGGAACCGAGAGGGTCATAGCCTATGCGAGCAGAGGTTTGAGCCCAGCTGAGTCGAGGTATCCTGCGCACAAACTGGAGTTTCTCGCTCTGAAGTGGGCCGTGACAGACAAGTTTTATGACCATCTATATGGGCGTCCATTCTCTGTCCAAACAGACAACAACCCACTCAAATATGTGATGTCCTCGGCGAAGCTGGATGCAACAGGCCAGCGGTGGGTGTCTCGACTTTCTGCGTTCGACTTTGACATTCAGTATCGAAGGGGACGGAGTAACGCAAATGCTGACGCTCTCTCCCGTATGTCCAACCAGGAGGTCACGCAGGTCCTACAAACCTGTCCTCAGCGAGTAACGACCAGAGAGAAGGAGTGCATAGAGGCTCAGCCCACCCAAGAATCAGGCAGCTCCCCCAGTCAGAACACTGCCACAGTGGAGCCTAAACCACCAAACCCTCAACCGCCCATGTCTAATGAGCCCTATAAGGAGGTGGGGACAGAATCGCTGCCTGCCATGACAAAACAGGAGATCCGTGTGGGACAGAAAGAGGACCCTGTCATTGGCCCAGTCTTGCACTTTAAAACTTTAAACCAAAAACCAAATCGCAGCGAGAGAATAAGTGGTGGTGGGCAAGTGTGCCTTCTCTTAAAAGAGTGGAGGAGAGTGGTGATAAGGGACGGTATCATGTATCGCCGCATCCAAGACGGCCAAAGGGGAGTAGTGGAGCAGTTGGTATTGCCAGAGAAGCTGCGCGCAACAGTCAAGACTGCTCTCCACGATGACTCAGGGCATCTAGGATTTGAGAGGACGTTGCAGATGATAAGAGAGAGATTCTACTGGCCAAGAATGTTCCAGGACATCAAGGCTTGGTGTGAGCAGTGTGAGAGGTGCTGTCTCAGGAAGACTCCAACTGCAGGCCTCAGGGCTCCCCTGGTCAGTATCCACAGCAGTACCCCCATGGAACTTGTGTGTGTGGACTTTTTGTGCCTGGAGAAGTCAAAGGGTGGCATTGAGAATGTGCTAGTGGTTACAGACCACTTTTCCCGCTACGCACAGGCCTACCCGACAAAAGACCAAAAGGCCTGCACAGTGGCCAGAGTTCTGTGGAGAAACTTCTTCTGCCGGTTTGGTTTCCCTCAAAAGCTTCATGCAGATCAAGGGCGCAACTTTGAAAGTGCTATTGTTAAGGAGCTGTGCAAGTGTACTGGCATCACTAAAACCCATACAACCCCTTACCACCCCCAGGGCAATGGGACCACCGAAAGGTTCAATCGCACCCTCATGAACATGCTGGGGACGTTGGAGCCTCACTTAAAGCCCAGCTGGCATGAGCATGTCGACGCAATGACACATGCCTATAACTGCACACAGCACGATTCCACTGGGTACACACCATACTACCTGATGTTCGGTAGACATCCCAGGCTCCCAGTTGACCTGGTCTTCGGGCTTTCTACCCCCAATGAGCCATGCGAGTACAGTGAGTATGTGCAAACTCTGCATGACAGTCTGTCACAGGCCTATGCCCAGGCTAATCAGACTTCTCGGCATGCTAAGGCACAACAGAAAAAGCACTATGACAAGAAGACTAAGGGTCAAGACTTCAGACCAGGAGATAGAGTCCTCATCAAAGTGTGTCATGTGGAGGGCCGGCAGAAACTTGGAGACAAATGGGAGTCACGTCCATACATTGTGGTGAAGAAACAGCCCAGCACACCTGTGTACGTGTTGCGTTCAGAAGATGGTGAAAGGGAGAGAGTGGTACACCGCAACCTCCTTACACAGTGTATGTTCCTTCCAGTGGAGCAGGCTGGTGAAGTGACAGGAGAAGAGGTTGAGTCGGATACAACAGAGGACGAGGAAATGGATGATACAGAGGATGTTGTGGAGACAGTTCTACCTGGGACAACAAACGGGCAGGTTGAGCACCCACAAATGGAGGAAATCAATGTGGAGGAAGAGGATTTGGATGACGGACAAATGGATCAAGGAGAGGAGGAAAATATAAGTGCCAGCGATGTCAAATCGCCTGACAAGCCCAGTGCTAGGAGAAACCCACAGAGGAACCGACATCCCCCGAAAAAGTTATCTTACGAGACCCATGTCTTGATGTCAGAAGAGGACCGGAGAAGGAGAGAAAGGGGATGGGAGTTGTGGCAAAGGGCCAAAATGAGAAAAGCAGCAAGGCTTATGTAAAACAACAAAGCCATATCTAGAGAGGGCCCTTGGTGCACATACATTCTCTATGCAAGACACATAGTCATCACAGTAGGTTTTTTGTCTTGTTTCTGTGCATAGCGATATGTGTTCTGTTTTACTTGTCCTGATGGCTGGGACGCCATCAAGTAAAGTAGGGGTAGATGTAAGGTTGTTACCTAGAAAGGCCACTGTGTGGCGCTGTCTTACCGCAATTTGTATGGTATGCCCCTTATGAGCCAACGTAGTTTAAGCTTGTTGCGTGCGCGGGCGCCATCTTGTTTCATTGTTTACTGTGTCCTGAATACAAGGTGAGCGGTGTTCACATGTCTTGCACAATCTTGCTAATATCTATGTTTAAACCACCCATCCGGTCGGTTTGTTTAGTTCATATGATACTTAAAATGTTTAGTTACCTGTTGAGTGTTATCTGGGATGTATAACATGGCGTTTTATATGAGTATTTTGTTAAATAATGTTGGCTAGCATGGCGATCATTGACTTACACTGTATAACAGTGCTGTGAGGATGTGAACTGCTTAATTGAGTATTTTCATACTTTTCTTTTATTTGCACAAGAATATATTTTTTTTACTAAAGAGAATATTTATTTAATTATATAGTTTATGGTTTATTTTTACTGTAACGAGTATTTTATTTGTCAGTTTATTTGAGCAGTTGAAAAGAGTATTTTTTAACTCTTGTTTCATTGTTTACTGTGTCCTGAATACAAGGCTTGATACAAGGACAGCTTATGAAGATTGCCACTGTTGGGGAATAAATTGCCAGTCGCTTCCACAATCCAGAACTTCTGTGTCCTGTCCTTCTCTACCCATCACACCAACCAATAAAACACAACGCAGAGTCCCAGGGTTATAGAGAGGTGGCGGGACATTTGGGTTACACTTATAAAGCACTTACTCATAAATATAATATGTTCCTGTTAGGGATGGCCGTTTAGAATTTTTTCTTTAACCGGTTAACCACCAGAATTAACGGTTATTAACCGGTTAACCGTTAAGATTTAATGTAGCCTATTTATAGTGAAATACATGAAGCATTATAGCAGGGTTCCCGACCTTTTTTTGTTCCAAGGACCGGCATATTAATTTAAAAACAATTCAGGGACCAGTAGCCAATTTAAATGGCTACATTTTCACATTCACACGGCACCTTTGTCTGTTGTGAGAAGAGGTCTAGTATGCGAATGTAGGAGCAGAAAGTGCAATAACTGACTGAAAAGGGACATTTACACACACACGCGCGGTGCTAAGTAGTGCTGAGCACGGGGCAAAATTTTGAAAGACCGTAATATTGATAAGCTCCGATGTTATCAGTACTGCATAACGATACTTAACGCTTTTGTTTATGACGGAGTTTCGCTATTGATCCCATGGACATATAAAGAAATCCTGGCACACAATCATGGCAGACCTGTGTCTGTGCAGGGGGCGTGCACTCACTGCCTGGCTGTCTGTCTGTCACTCCCTCACACACTCACTGAGACGGTGATAGATGTAGGACAGCATCCACCTCAAGAAGGCTAATGCTAGCGCTATGTTAAGCTAGCGGGAGCCCACGCTGTTAATTAAATTATACAAACGTATGACACGGGAGTGTTGTGACCATAAATTGTGACTGGGAGCGTACCATGGACCTATTATAAAGTTGAGAGTAGCCCACACTACTCGTTTCATTCTTTACCGACAGTTGGCATTCTTACATCCGGTTTAGCGATATCAAAATAAGAGTCCGGATTTCAGAGAAATTAAGATTTTTTTTTTTTTTTTAACCGTTTAACCTTTAGTATTAACCGGTTAAAGATATTCTTAACGGTTAACGGTTAACCAGTTAACCATGGACATCCCTAGTTCCTGTATCTCAACCTCTATGTAACTTTGGGTGTGTCAGAGAAGTGACACATTTCCTAAGATATATTCTCCTAACTGAATAAACAAACTTTCCTCACAGGAAAATTGGATCCCTGGAACACTGTTTGAAGTTAGAAAGCTTCCTGAAAAAAGTTACTGTTTCACTGTTGTTGTTTACATCAACACGGCCCATAGTTTTGGTTAACAGACACATTCTAGTCTTAAGTTTGGTTCCAGGTTCCTCAACAACCACAAAATGAACCCTTTTATTTATGATACAATTATTCAATACTAAGAATTACATGTAGAGAAAATATGTTTTGTAAACTAACTGCAGGCTCTTTGAATGTAAACAAATCCCCCTCCTCTGAAACTGCGTAGTGCACCTTTAAAGTCTACTAAAGCCTTGAAGTCAATGACAGGGAGGGGCTGAGCAGAAGGTAGGAAGCATGATATCCCCAGACATCCACTACATGCCTCAACACGTCTGCACACAAACCATTACATGAGACACGACATGGGAAGGGCTACAGACTAAAGCATAACCCTGTTGCTGTGTTCATTTGCATAAAAAGGAATGTCTGCTTCACTACTACTTCTTCTTCTGCATATTATATTATTAAATTGAAATGTATTTGTTCTTTATAAGCAGCATTGGGTTATCTGAATTTCTATTTCTTAACCAATCAGAATCTTTAATGTTGGGGGCGCCTTTAGCTCAGTTGGTAAGGCATCCCCCTCCCGGGCCGGGCCCAGCAGCAGACCCGGGTTCGATTCCCACCCGCGGTCTCTCTCTGCATGTCACTCCCCTCTCTGCCCCATTTCACCTGTCTCTCTGCACTGTCAATAAAGCATAAAAAAAATGCCAAAAAAAAAAAAAATCTCAGAATCCTAAATGTTAACTTGCTTGAACTGGAATGAATGGATTGAACTATTGTCTTCTTAGGGGTGAAGAGGAGGGGCAGAATGTTATGGAGGAACATTTTGTACACGGCCCATTACCCTGCAGTCAAAGCATGTAGCTTAGCGTAGCTTCTTGG
Organism: Ammodytes dubius; assembly: GCA_026122265.1. Taxonomy (NCBI): domain Eukaryota; kingdom Metazoa; phylum Chordata; class Actinopteri; order Uranoscopiformes; family Ammodytidae; genus Ammodytes; species Ammodytes dubius. Next base: position 24,916,608 of record CM047520.1, on the reverse strand, counting down.
CCGCTTGCCATTGTTGTGTCTCTTTAACAATGAAAGTGGAATGTCGGAAGGAGAGAATATAAGAAAGCAGGAAGCAATAGTTGGCAAGTGCACGGGTTAAGGTAAGTGATCCAAGTAACAACAAATAGACTATATACCTAGCTAGCATAAGTAGCAAGCCATAAATGCTAAACAAAGAATGCTATGAGACTGCCACAGTAACTCAAATTTCACAAACAAACAGAAAAAAATATTTAAAAAAAAAACACACTGAATGAATCAAATGGCTCAGCTTTATTTCTGCTTACTGCCGATGTTTGAAATGTGATACATATACTTATATTGTACAGATTGTAATATAATTGTGCAGTGGTGTAGCTGTGCAGACAAGCAGAGCAGAGATGGGCAAAAGAATGGAGGTGGTTCTAAAAATAAAAGCTATTGAAAATCACAGGAAGACAAAGCGGGCGAAATGTTCAAATGGATTTTATGATTTGGAAGAGAGGAATGAATGAGTGGGAACAGTAGGATGAGAGGGAGGGAAAGGGAAATGACGGAGAGAGAGAAAGTAAATCGAGATAAATTAAATGAAATGAATGAATAATTTCAGTAGATGATGGAGAGATAAGAGATGCAACGAAGGATTAAAACAAATTTAAAATGATGGGGCGCCTTAGCTAGTGTAAGGCGTCCCCCGGGGCCAACGACCCGGTTGATCCCGCCGTCGTCTCTGATGCATCCTCTGCCCCATTTCACCTTGTCTCTTGCACATATAAAAGCATAAAAGCCAAAATATCTTTAAAAAAATATTTTGACTTGGGAGAGAGATACTGTTTAGCCTTCCCCTGATTTGCACAATGACAAATGTAAATGTCAATATTAATGTTAATATTTAAAATGGCCTTCTACAAATACATTTAATAATAGTAAATAAATTCAAAAGTGATTTCACATTAAAGACTGTCACCAAAACAGATCCAATGTGCTGTACATTTACACCTGTCTTATGTAATAGTTAGTCCCTACAGAGGACGAATTGCACAGTGTTAAGACTTGAGCACACACACACACACACACACACACACTTTAACACAGTCAGTGATATCTAGATATAATTGTAGGCCGATGTGCGTCAGAGAAACCGTGATAGCATTTAGTCCAACACTACGTAAACACCAGACAATGTCACGCTGAACTTTTGATAGGTGTCAACAGAGAACTGAATGTTGCTAATGTGTGGAGACTCTTGCAGCACGCTCCACGTCATGCTAATGCTAAGATTGGAAGCACACAGCGAGCTAATATGAGCTAAATAAGAACTAGATTACAGTTAAATGCATTCAATTAAGAAGATATTTTTATCTGAGCACACTACAGCGATAAATACACTTACCGAAGCCATGTTTCAGGCTCCAGGCAAGAAATGACACCGTTATACAGTAAATATTGCTAATACTGTTAATATATTTGTCAGTTTATCTAGTATATTCCTCCTATTGGGCAAATGAATGTATGAGAAGCAGCTAAGTGTTGCTCTAAGCGGGCTGTGTGTCTAGCATACAGATACAGTAATAGTAAGTGTGCACTAGCCATTAGCGGGTGAGTCAGTAATGCTTGATTGTGACAGCCAGAGAGCGATAGATGTGTTTTTAATGGGCTCTATAAGTCCACCAGGCTGGAAATGGAGAGACACTTCTGGCCTCATGAAGTAATCGCTGCTCTCTGGGAGTTCCAGAGTGTTAGTACTAAATATTAAATATTAAATATTCACACATTCATATTTATGAGAGACAGGACAGCTTGCAAAAGAACATGGTCACTCAGCACAGAATGACTGTGGAGGGGAGTGATGATGTATGATTTTATGTTGCATTACTGGTGGCCGGACGCAAGAAGAAAAACATTAAGGGACGACGCTGCTGTTTGAAACCTCAGGGAGAAATTACTGGTGATTTAAAAAGACATAACCTAGAAAGAGGCCAGAGACATTCTTACAAAAAAAAAAGTGTTGCGAAAAAGCATAAAGAAAAACCGAGGAAACCATCAACTCTGGTCATGCTTAGAGATGATTACTGCACACGCACAGACACACACAGACACACACACAGACACACACACACACACACACACACACACACACACACACACACACACACACACACACACACACACACACACACACACACACACACACACACACACACACACACACACACACACACACACACACACACACACACACACACACAACACACACACACACCCCACACACACACACACACACACACACACACACACACACACACACACACACACACACACACACACACACACACACACACACACACAACACACACACACACACACCTCAGTAAGCTAGTGACTGGCTGAAAGCTCCTGGTTTCATTAGGAGAGTGTAATTAATAGCCCCTTGTTAAAAACATTTCTAAGCAGACGGAGAGAATACAGGGACTTGGGAGGAAAGGAAGGAAGGAGGACGTAAGGTTTAAAGATGGAGAACAGAGACCGGGTGGACAGAATGGGAGGAGAGAGAGAGGGAACTGAGGAGGAGGGAGGGAGAGAGAGACAGAGAGAGAGAGAGGGATGGAAGGAAAGCTGAATAAGATGTTTGTGGAGGATGGCAGGCCAGAATGCAAGTCATCTGTTCAGTCATCCATTGGTTAGCCATCACCCATCACATCATCCATATTTACACCTAAACACTTGACACATGAAACATCTGTGCTTCTGTGGCGTTTTAGTAGGTAGCAAGACATGTTTGTGACATTGTGTTATTTTTTTTTTTTTTTAAAGATTATTTTTTGGCATTTTCAAGCTTTATTAGATAGTACAGAGTTGAAATGGGGAGATGGAGAGAGAGGGGGAATGACCTGCAGTAAAGGTCCACGGGTCGGATTTGAACCTGCGACCACTGCAACGAAGGCTGGAGACAATATGGTACGCGCTCTATCCACTACGCCACTGGAGCGCCCCGACATTTGTGTTATTTATCGTTAACCAGTTTTTATTTTTTGTTTATACCACTGGTCTCTCATTCCAGCATTTGATTTAGGACCAGTCACACCCAAGAAAGAAAGCTAACCGTTGTCTTCCACTGGCCAATATTTAAGCTATCTTCACTATTCCATCTCCAAATGCCATGCAGGCTTTTTTTTTCTTAAAAGATAATGTTACCAGTCACTGAGAGATATTTGTCTCTATTTGGCAGCCTGGCTGACACCCTGCGTTGCTGTGGACATTCACTGGAGTCACAGAATGGCGAGAGATAGCATTTCATCACTCTGAGCTATAAAGAAAAGAGGCTGGAAGTCCCTCTCTCTCTCTCTAAACACTCAGCCGTCTCTGAATCAACACAGTTATTTCCAGAACGTGTGAGCAAGAAGAAACTGTGTCATTCATTCAGAAATAGATGAATCAGCAGCTTCCACAGCGCCAAATGTCCTCACCAACCTTCTGGGCTATTCATATATTTTTTTAAGCTAACATTTATGTGTTGACATTGACATGAATCCTATTTTAAAGCGATTATACACTAATTAAAAGAAAATACTATATTCCATTTCTACCAAGTCTGTTCTGAAAATAAATGCTAATACATTCTACACACTGCAACTTTAATAAACTAATGTGGTCCCTTTGAGTCACTGGAATATTTATTTAAAAGGTCTCCATTTCTCCCCAGAGATTGTCTTAACATGAGGTGAGTGTCGCACCCTGTAATGTGACAGCAGTCAGTCGTAACGCACAACACACAAATACCGATCTGACTGCACCCAGCAGCAGCCCCCCGACACACCCTCTGACCACAAACAGCTGGGGAATAGAGGGGTGGGTCTGTGTGTGTGTGTGTGTGTGTGTGTGCGTGTGTGTGTGTGTGTGTGTGTGTGTGTGTGTGTGTGTGTGTGTGTGTGTGTGTGTTTTACTGTAAAGAAGCAGATCCCATTACATAAAAAGCAGTTGCTATCTTTCCTGTTCGTGGCCCCACAGACACAGTATCGACCTTTTTAGGACTTTAACACTCAGAAAAATCGATGTCAAAATCACGGCGTTATGTAAATACAATGCACAGTTGCACTGCTGTTCAGTTTTAAGTTGAAAATAGGATTCATCATTTACTGTTGTTGGAGATGTCAGTGAGATATCACAGGTGGAGTCAGCGATTCTAGAGAATGCTTATCGTCAAAATCAGTGAATATCTCCTCACAATCCAATCCTCTACCTGCGTACTGTGTGTGAGCTGAAAAAAGCCTAGGCTCCGTAAACAGCAGAATAAAGCCTAGACTCCGTAAACAGCAGATAGTGGAACATTTTCATCAAATTGAGGATAGTGGAAAATTAGGTTAAGAAATAAGAATAATTGTAAAAAAGCAGAAGCGTGTTTGGAAGCATAAGGCAGTGGGATGGGAAACTCCCGGCAGGAAAAAATGCAGACTGGGAGGGAGGGAGTGAGAGAGAGGGGGAGAGAGAGAGTGCGTGAGAGAGAGAGAGAGAGAGAGAGAGAGAGAGAGAGAGAGAGAGACACACACACAGAGAAAGAGAGAGAGAGACAGGTGGTCGAGTGGGAGCGCCGCTAGAGGGATAGACAGGTGGGCAGAGACTGCAACAACTGGGTAACATATGACACAGACGTATCACATACACCTCACGCCCTGCTCATCAATCATTCACGTCACATCAGTCGTCATGTCGTTCTCTGTCTGTGTGTCCCGTTAGCCCGTTAGCGTAGCGGCCTTCACACAGTGTTACCAGGGACATGTTCGGCAGTTGTTGAAGTGGGTGGGTTGTTTCAAGAATTTAGGCTCCCCACACACACACACGCACGCACGCACGCACGCACGCACGCACGCACGCACGCACGCACACACACACACACACACCTGTTTGAATCTCTGTCATTCTAATGGACAAATAGTCATCACATATTTCAGCAAGAGGAAGCTTTTCATTCCCACCTCACCATCTGGCCATAAACATATCCTGCTGCTTCCACCCATCAATCATCATTTACTGTTACTTGTTGTTACATGTACAAGTGTCATTTCTGAAAACTACATATCCACGCAATGGTAGACACAGATTTTGTACAACTATGATGTCTTATCTTAACTGTCTTAGAGAGAAACTACTGATGATAGCACACATGCAGGACAGCCTACTTAATTATTAACCCTCTCATATGTTTTTTATTCTAATATTGTGAGAAATCTATAGTCTAATATTGTGAGAAATCTATAGTCTTATAGTCTTTTCCCCTTATGTATTTCCTGTATGAATGCAACATTTTTATACAAAACAAAACAAAACCGCAATAGAGGAACCAAGATTGAAAAATAATTCACCCGATAGGAAAGGCCTAACAAAAGATACTACTGCTTTGCATTATGGGATGTGTAGGATCCTGCTTGACCCAGTAGGGACTACAATCAGGAAACTTAACCTTGATTTAAACCTCTTTCTTTTTTATTGTGAGCTACCCATACCTTATGGATAAATCTGCCTGGACTACCACTTTCAATGTGCTCCCTGTTAAGAATGTCTGCCTCTTCAACTTTGAAAAAACAGTGGACAGCTAATGTGCAATATCCTGCTGTCTATAACATATCTAGTCTGTGAGAGAACAAAGTGAACCAGACACCACTATAAATATACTATATGTGGCTGTACAGGAAATTGTGCTCACATACGGACCACCTCTCGTGAGCTGCTAAGCTTTGGTTTCAGCGTGCAGAGCATAAAAGGAATTTGATTCTTCACACACAGACTAAAGAATGAGAAAGTGTCTGGAGCTAACACTACTACAATCCTCCATGTAAGGAAACCTGAAACACTGTATCAGCCACTTAATTCCACCACACACGGGCAGCTAAAAGCATGTTAGCGACTGTAAAACTAGCATAACAAATTCATTATGTATGTTAAACAACTGTGTCAGCGTGGCAAATTCTAGCAAGTCATGAGGGATGTTTCTCCACACTCCAAGACATAACAAAGGAGTGACTGCTGGAGGAGAAATCTACATGTGGCTGCTAAACGGATGGGACAAAAATAGGCCTTTGTTCAACTTCTCACTCATCCCCCCCCAACCCGTGCCCTTCCTGCTTTTCTCTCTCTCCCTTCCTCTCATCCTTCTTCTCTCTCTCTACTCTCTCTCTCTCATCCTTCTCTCTCTTCTCTCTCTCCCTCTTCTTCTTCAATGTCAATCAATGTCTTCTCTGTTTTTAAAGGTGGAATCAGCGATTTTGGAGAACGCTTGTTGTCAAACTACTTTTTGTCAAAATCAGGTAATCTCATTTTATCACGATCCGCTACCTGTATACTGTGTTTGCGCTGAAAATAAATCCATTGTCAATACACAGCCTAGGCTCTGTAAAGGGGAATGTTGCTGCTGGCTATGGTGGGCACCTACAGTACAAACCAGTTTACAAAGCCTATACACTGTGTATTAACACACAGATATATATATTTTCCAACACAGCACAAACAGGTAGTGGGTTGTGAGGAGATATTAACAGATTTTGACAAACAAGCATCCTCCAGAATTGTCTTTCTTGCTGGTGTCCTAAATCTCTGTGTCCCTCTCTTTTTCCCCTGGATCAAAGCGTTTATATAAATTACAGATCATAAAGTTTTTTTTTTTTTTTAACCTTTATTTATACAGGTAAATCCCATTGGCTGACATACCTCTAGCCAGGCTGCATTCCGCTACACTACTTTCTGTCAGCCAGTAGCTTTCACTACATAAACGTTTACACTCACAACACCTTCCTGCATTCCTGTCATGACTCCAACAAACACTCTTCTGGTCTGGCCGATATGAAACACCTTTAGAGGTAGAGTTACTGAAAGCAGGGGAAAGTTAAATGAGGTGAAAAGTCGGGGGCGTATTTGTAAGGATGTAAACTGCTAAAGAAGTAAAGTAAATTGCGTAGTATTTAAGATGAAAACTTAACTCAGTTTCATTCATGCATTTACATAATGTAGAGCACAGATTATTAGTTAATAATCCAGGGACACAAAATTATTTCCTACCAGTGCAAAAAAAAAGAGAGTTATGTTTATTTAAAGCTATAGAGCGTAACTTCCTTTGCCCCTCATGAGGAATTGTCAGGAGTTGAGTATTGTCAACTCATTTGGTGATGCTTTGAATGTAACAGACATTTTTAATTTTATGTGAAAAAGCTACGCACTATTAGCTTTAAAGAAGAAGAACTTCCATTCATTTTACTCAAGAACTCATCACCTATAAAGTTACAGATCGCTTTTCTCGTCGGAAGCGAAGCTATGTTGGTTCATTTCTGTATCACAATGAGAAAAAAATTCTTCTTTAAAGATATTTTTTGGGCATTTTTATGCTTTATTGATAGTGTAGAGACAGAGTTGAAATGGGGCAGAGAGGGGAGCGACATGCGGAGTACGACCGCGGGCGGGAATCGAACCCGGGTCTGCTGCTGGGCCCGGCCCGGGAGGGGGACGCCTTACCAACTGAGCTAAAGGCGTCCCCATGAGAAAAAAAATCAAAAAATATCCAGGCACAGCATTGGCCTAAATCAGCAATGTTCTTTTCCTGGGTTCAGTCAGTGTTAAGTGTTGATTATGTTATTACAATGACCCTGCTCTCGCTTTGGAGCAAACTCTCTTAAAGCCCAGAGTCACTCCAGCATCAGTTGAAGTGGGACTGCCAGGTTTTCCCACCGGCTCCACCTCGGGATCGCCATTCAAAGCAAAAGTCTGAGAAGAAAAACAACTGAGTGAATTCAGAAGTCTACTCAAGGTCACACACAGGAATGCACCACTCGGCCAGGTCTCTCAATCGCTCACTTTGTCTAGATATTGTGTCTTGTTCAGTTTAGTACTTTTTATTGTTCTTACCTGCCCAGGGACTACAGGCGTGGAACATAGCAGTTTGCTAAAACCTGGTACAATGCATCTCTCCTTGCTCTAAACAAGCTTAATATTTATTTTGTACATTGTCCCTGTTCAAATAAAGTTACATTACATTACTTTCAGATGCTTTTCCACAAGTAAAATATAAAATGTCATTACAGGTTAATCTTTACACAATACATCTGATTTATTATACAAATTAAAAACATCCTTCAATACTAATTTAGGTTTCTGTCATCATTCTAGCATTTGTGAAATCCTCTTTTTGAAAAAGCCTGTATACAGTGTATGCCGTCAAACAGCACTTTAACTCAACATGACTGAGCTGGGAAGTTATGGGCGTATGAAAGTAAATAAATGAACAACGAGAGGGTATTTTGTTTGCAATTTCCTGTTTTCTCCAGAGGCAAAGAAAAATGAAAGAAAGAGTTCCTTGACCTCCACCAGGGGGCCGAAAGAGAGAGAGAGGAGAGGGCGGAAAAGAAGGAGAGAGAGAGAGATAAAGAGAGAGAGAGAGAGAGAGAGAGAGAGAGAGAGAGAGAGAGAGAGATAAAGAGAGACAGAGAGATAGAGGGAGAGGTACAGGGAAAGGGTGACAGAAGGAGCCAGAGAAATACTTTTAAGGCTGGAGAGAGAACTGTTTCTCACTACTTGCCTCACCGTTAATTTAATAATAATACATTTAAAAATAAATTAAATCATAATTTCATGAATATTTTTTTTTTAGATGAATTGAAATCTCATTATTTATTGTTTTAAAATGTATATTACTGTAATTGAATTTAATTTTGTATTATTTTATGTACATGTAACATGTTACATCCTGAGATATGGGGGGCGGGTGTTCTGATCAGTCTCAATTGTTATTATTTGTAATATGTGTAAGGCTTTGGCAATACTGTTGTCTACAGTAGAGCTAATAAAGCTTTTTGAATTGAATTGAAAGGGGGATAGTGATACTGAAAAGGAAAAGGATGAGAAACTACTAGGAGTAAAAGTAAAGGAGTAAAAAGGGAAGTGAAGCGTCCAAAGTGAGAGGCTATGTGAGGGCAGCCCCGTCTCCTCTGGGTCTGATAGAAAGATTTCATTCATTGGCCTGGGACAAACACCACCAAACTCTGCCCCCACCATCCCTCCTTTCTCTGGTCCTTTATCTGAGCCTCTGTTGCCCCCTCCTCCCCCTCTATCTCTCTCTCCCCCCTTTCTTTCTCTTGCTCCCTCTCTCTTTTGGTCCTCCTTCCATTGATGTGAACAAAGTGAAACCTAAATGGCCTGTGATCTAGCCCTAGCTCACACCCACCCACTCTCTCTCACACAGTGCTCCATCAGAACCATGCTGGAGAGGACACACACACACAACACACACACACACACACACACACACACACACACACACACACACACACACACACACACACACACACACACACCCCACACACACACACACACACACACACACACACACACACACACACACACACACACACACACACACACACACACACACACACACACACACACACACACACACACACACACACACACACACACACACACACACACACACACATTCTAGAACCCCTGGAGCCCAGCGCAGGTTCTGACTGGCAGAACTGGGTCTCTGTCTTCGGAGCCACGGGGTGATTTCAACAGTCACAAAGCGTTGGCATGCCGACCGACCCCAGTTTCTTCATTCAGATTAAGAGAATGGTGCGACTGGCTGCTAGTGTTGCCTCAGGAGTCCAGCATTCTCCTCTCCTCTCTGCCCCATTTCATCTCTGTCTCTCCTAACTGTCTAATAAAAAGACCAAAAAATAAAATAAAAAATAAATAAATAAAACGCCAAAATTTAACTCAAAAACGTCAAGACAAAAACCACCTCAAGCGAGCGACAAACATTTTTTTCTAAATACTTTTCAATTTTTTTTTGGGTGTCCATCCATCACACCTTTCTGATGTGATTCTTCAAAATGCTCATACAAGCAGAGTGTTGGCAAAACCAGTTAACGATGTTTTCGTGACTCTCTGCCCTCTGACCCAAGTTGGGACCTTGACTATATGTGTGACAGCAGGGTAGAGAGAGCTTGTCCCTTTAACTGGGAAACTCATGTTCAAACCACTGATGCATCTAAACCACTTCCTTGTTAAAATGACCTCAAGCCATACAGTGATCCTCTACCAGCTGTAGCCCGACCTATGACCCACACACAGGCTAAGCAGAGGAAGTGTTGGATCCATAAAGTAGAACAGATTGCAGCGATGCGTGGATATAAATAGCTTGTCTGGTGGTGGTATGCATATGGAGAGGCTCTGTGTGATATGCACATGTCATGGTGGTGACATCAAAGCACTTCTTCATGACACCAGACTATGTCGGGCCGTTAAACAGGACATGGACTTTTATTACTCAGGTCTATACTAACAAGATGAGGGCAGGAAAGTGAATAAAAACCACTATTAAATCTATTGTTGTTATTCAAATGATGGAGGACATTTTATAAGCAAGAGTAAGTCATCTTATATACAGTATGTATAGATATATTTACTATATTGATGCAAGAATATCATAATAAAACTTTGCCATTTAGAGAATTTGTGTAATATATTGTTTTAATGACTTTTATTACCATATTATAGACTTCATATATTGTATTGGCATTAATCAATCAATTAATTATAAAATTTGTTAATGATAAATCATGTTTAAAGCACATTCTATTCCTCAGACATGTCATTGTCTTAACTGGCAGTTATTGCTCTATAACGTCATAGGCATTGGGCAGTACAGCATTTCTTTATCCCACAATGCACTTGTCCTACAATCTCCTGCCGGTCTGCACTGTAGCAGGAAAAGCAGGAACAAACACCCTTTTTATTACAGAAATAGAAGTTGCATACTATTTCTCCCAAAATAAATGTCTACGCCCACATAACGGGTCGTCTGTCGAAGCAGCAGCAGCAGCCTTTAGAACAATAGTACAGGTAAACAGACATTTAAACTGAACAGGGTTTTTATCCTGATCCAAGGCAGCAGATATATCAAGAAAAGTTTCTCTAGGCTTTTGCTGTAATTCAACTGAGCAGGTAGTAAATCCTGTTGTAACAAATCCTTTGGGCATTTATACCCAACACCGTAAAATAATTGAATATCATCCAAAACACCCACAATTATTACATTTCAAGCATTAAGCTGACACTCTTCAGTGAAACAACGTGGGCAAGAACAGGACTGAACTTGTTAATGTTTTTAGACACTTTTTTTTCACACAGAGTTTTAAACACCATCATTACATCATACATTTGAACTTCTGGTCAGATTTAATTATTTTAAAAGGTCCAGTCAAATTAAATGTACAACATGTTTTGAGTCTCTGAAAATGTTTTGTGCAATTAGAGGCTTTAAAAAAAGGTGCAGTCAGTGTGTACTATGCAATATCAGAATATTTAGATCTTTTAAATTCTACAGACCGCACCTTTAAAGCTAGTCAACAATATTTACTGTTCCCAATGGAGGGAGTTATAAAGGCAGGTTGAACAAGGCTACCATAAGAGAGATATGGGATACTGCATGTAAATGAGAAACTGCAAGTAAATATATGAGAGAGAGAGAGAGAGAGAGAGAGAGAGAGAGAGAGAGAGAGAAGAGAGAGAGAGATCATATATTGGAATGACAGCTCATAAGAAAACTGTCAGTTGGTACTTCTGAAACTGCACTGAAGGTAGTAGGACTTCCCCTGATCTCTAAGCAGAGTAAACACACAAAACCACACACTAATGTCACCACAATACACTGGCACTTTGGCGCGCAAATGTTAGACAATTCCAACCCCACAGACACACACACACACAAGGATCATACACGCACACACACACACACATCACAAACACACACACCCTCAGTTTTTACTTTTTTGGGATCTTGGTATGTGCTCTACAAAAGCAGACACGCCTTATCTGTTAAACACACACCAGTACATGGACATGCCACAACTGGACCTGAGTGAGTGTCTGTCTGTAAGGCTGCAGGTAGAAGCAGGTGGCACCAACTGTGTGTGTGTGTGTGTGTGTGTGTGTGTGTGTGCGTGTGTGTGTGTGTGTGTGGTTACTCACTGACACACACAAGAGGAGTGACTCTCAAATGAGCACATACACACCTTACCATCACAGCAATGGTTTATTTAGTCACATTTAAGAAGCAAATCTTTGCTTAAATAAGTCGTCAACATACTGCTGTTGTTTGTACATCCGTAGCAGTCTATAAAGTGTTGAGGGTTACCATGTAATGCAACACTTATCCATAATCATTTTTTTCATTCTGTGTGACCTGTGGTTACAGGGGTTTCTGTGTTAGTGACAGTCTGCTAGCTGGCACGCAACTCTAGGGGAAAAAACCCTGACACCAATTACAAATGACAACAAAGGCAAATTTTGACTAGATTTCTAAAACATGAAACCACAGGCAGTGATAATGTCATGCAGTTCCTTTACCTAACGGCGTATTTATACATCCATGCCACTTGAATACACACAAACCGCGACTATGGTTGAATGAACATCGGCGGCTCAAACATGCGAGCGCCCATTCAGAGTGACCTGGTTTAGCCTAGCCACAGGATATGCAGACACACAGAAAAAGGGGACAGTCTATGCTAACCGCCGCACTAATTCAATATTCATAATCTTTATTTATAAATAAACACAGTTACAGGAAACACAAGGCAGAGGCTGACTGCCATCTGGCTTCTGACAGGCAAACAGCTTCAAATTAAAAGTCCTGCGCGTTCATTTAAAAAAAGGAACAAAACAGAATAAATATTTAAATTTGATTTGGATTTTAAATGTTATTATACCTGACACCTGACCTTCAAGACAATATGCCTTTGTCTCATGAGAACATCATGCAAAAGTCATCAGTCAAAGTACTAAGTGTGTGTGTGTGTGTGTGTGTGTGTGTGTGTGTGTGTGTGTGTGTGTGTTGTGTGTGTGTGTGTGTGTGTGTGTGTGTGTGGTACTGGTTCACCTGGTTAGTGTCCAGTCTATTAAACATCTCAGAAACAAAACACATCAGGCTTTAGGACACATTTACTGGGTCATGTTTATGCTATTCTAACTTGCATGGGTGCAGTGTGTGTTGTAGCCAAACTGTCTAAAGAAATTCAAAGTTATTAATGTACAGACTTGGAAAGTTAAACTAATTTAATTACAGGGAGAACTATGCTTGACATCCTAGCAGCGATGGTTTTTGCTCATGTTAGTACACAAACATTATTTGTACATTTGAAGCTTGAACTGCAAAAAAATATGCATTTAACATTCAATACTGGAAGATGAAGGATGATGAATACTGATATTGATGGTGACTTTTTCTGAAAACAAAAAAGCATCTTATTTTGCATATTGGCGGTATATCATGAAAAGGAGTTGGGCCTATTCAATTCTATTTTACAAATACTTAAGATTCAGTGAGTTGACGTGTTATCATTTCCCAAAAACATAAACATTGCTCTTTATTCTATATTGAAAAGGTAATCACTGAGTCACTAGGTAGTTGGTTCTCTTGTTTATGTGAATAATAACATGAAGTTCCACAGAGAAACAGCCGAGTCAGCAGCAGTTGTTGGGAATGAGTCGGCTGATGACTGACAGTCGCTCCAGCCGACATAAAGCAGACGACATCATTACTATGAAAAGGCCTCGCTTTCCCAGGGAAGAGTATAAAGTGGGTCAGAGTTAAAAAGAGGATAAAAACAGATGTGTGTGTGTGTGAGTGTGTGTGTGTGTGTGTGTGTGTGTGTGTGTGTGTGGTGTGTGTGTATGTGTGTGTGTGTGTGTGTGTGTGTGTGTGTGTGTGTGTGTGTGTGTGTAAAAACATATAATAAGATGTAGAAAAGAAAGCAAGAAAGAAGATGGAGGGGGGCTCGGATAAACATAAGAATGCAGCAGAAAATAGTGTTTAGATATACAAGATATTTTTGCGCTTTATAATTAATGTGAAAATAATGTGACATAGGATCACACTTTATGACATAAGACTGTTTGAATCAAGTTCCCAGGTGATCAAACACCGTATATAGAGCACAGTCTATTTTGAGCAAGAAGTTCAACGAAAAGCTGCTACATTTCCCTCTGATTTTGATTATTATTATTAATGGAATAATGCAGAATCTGAAGCTAAATTATAATTTCATGAGATCTATTGTTTTCATGTTAAGGAAGTGAACTAACACGGGGTTCAGCGAGGGTAACAGACTGGATTGTGTTATAACCGCTAGAAATATTAAGCACAAATGAGAAACAGAACCCACAACCCACAAACCCAGCTGTGGATGCCAGAGTTTAGAAAGGGTTTCTGGACGCATTCTTACATTTGTACATTTTAGAGTTCCAGATGTCCTCACATAGACAGATGTGTGATGAACAACATCTTTAAAAAAAGTAAAATATATTCTCAGACCGACGTGTTGGGTGATGGTTCAAGTTTAGAGCTAAAGCTGATTGATCTAGGTTTAGGTTGAAGTAAGTAGGTTTGTAAATGAGTGTTAAAGTGGACATGAAAACCGAAAAGTGTTTTTGACAATCTAGGACGGACTGCATTATGCTTTTATTTGTGTAATATTGTTATTTTCTGTACGACCTTTTTGCGTGTGTGTGTGGTGTGTGTGTGTGTGTGTGTGTGTGTGTGTGTGTGTGTGTGTGTGTGTGGTGTGTTGGGGATCCCAAACCCAACCCTTCTTTTTCTGCCTCTTTAAGAACAGTAGAGGAGAACATTCCCAACTTCCTGTCTCTCCTCCCTCCATCATGTTTGCTATTTCAGGAATGTTCTGCAGGCTCACGCTCACTCTCTCTGCTGTGTCACTGCAACTCACACACACACACACACACACACACAACCACACACACACACTCACAACACTGCAGACAGAAGTAGCCCACACACTCATAGAAAGTTCTATTAAAAGTAACTGCGTTATGCGAGTGTGCTTAGAGGAATGTTTAGACTAAAATAAACAGAAATGAATGACATAATTGTGTGCTCTTCTCAGATAAAAAATGGATTTGCAAGCTCTAAGGCACAACACACACCCAACACACACACACACACACACACACACACACACACACACACACACACACACACACACACACACACACCACACCCACCAACAACACACACACACACAACACACCCCACACCCCCACACACACAGCAGCCTTTAGCTATAATAGGAAGCAAACTGGTGATAACGGTTTTTTCCTCAGGGCGTGATCCAGTAACACAGTCCCCTGTTCTACTAGTAAAACCAGAAAACTGTCACAAGCTTAATTCATGACCATCTAAAACATGTTCCATTTTATCATCCTCAATAATCAGGATGAATTTGATCATATCTTCTGTCACACAAAAGGAGATTTCTTTCCTACAGACAAAGCAGTGTGTGTCTCGTCTGCAGCTAATCTGTTCTCAACACATTCTTTTCTGTTCTTGTTTCCCTTTTAACCTGTACATTTTTTTTTTTTTTTTTTTTGGTAAAATGTTTTAATTCTTTTATTTAAATGTTGTATTTTTATCCATGTTTTAAATGTGTTCCTTTTTTGTATTTGTATTCTTTATTTGATTTTAACCCTGTGAAGCACCTTGAGTGGCCCTGTGCCTGAAATGTGCTTTATAAATAAAATTGCCTTGCCTTTATTTCTATGACAAGCAGCAGCCTGCCGTGACTCCATCAACATTTAGAAATTAAACTATCTGGCAAAGTCACCACCAGCAACTAGACACATCTCCATTAAATGAATATGCCTCAGGTATAAATGACTGTTAAAGCAGCAGTGTGAAAAAACTAAAAACCATTTGGAGTTCTTTATCGTAGGCAAACTGGCCCCCAACCAAAAAATATAACTTAGGAGGTGGTATTGCATGACTAGTTCTCAATAATAGAAACCTTTTAAACATGTTATGCACTCCAAAAAGGTTGATTAACATGTTTCCATATAAAAATAAATTGCATTAATTATCACTAATTATGTCTTAATAATCAATGGAGAGGTCTATAAAATGTTCTTAATAGTAAAAATGTTTCATGATTTTTTCATCAATTGCATGAAAACCAAGTTTATTTATAATATAAGTCAAAATGACATGCGTACACGACAATTTCAATCGGTTCATGAAAATGAATCCACAACTGAACTGACCCATAATATTCAAGTTGCTCTAAATCTCTGATCCATCTACCTCCTCCTCTCTCTCCCTCCCCCTCCTATGAATCCCCCTTTCACACCTCTAAGAACTGGTTGCCCGCCCTGCCTCCATCCATCCATCCATCCATCCATCCATCCATCCATCCATCCGTCATCCATGTGTGCGTGGTATATTGTGATGTGTGTCAGATATGTGAACTGTACGCACTGATTCTGCACAAAATTTAAGTTCTTAACAGATAAATAAAGTTATTTGAATTGATCATCCATCCATCCATCATCCATCATCCCCCTCCAGGAATGCTATTGTCTTCCTAAACGCTGAGATTAAAGAAGTGAGGGAACGTCAGACTGGAGGGAGGAGGGAGGGTGGGAGGGAGGAGGTAGGGAGGGATGAGGATTAGCAAAAGAGGGGTGACAGACTGGAAATCCAGGAGACCTGCTAATGTGGAGGAGAGCAGCCCCCTTCCCCCCTTCCCTTGTAACCCTTTTATATTAACCCTTCCTCTATGAATGGTGCCATGTATTGTTATGCTGCACTTGACAATGCTGAAATAAAGTTTTAAAATCAACTTTCAAGTTTTTTTTTTGAACACATATCAAATGGGTATAATAATGTTTGTATGTTCCAAATCTTTTTTTTTTAGTTTTTATAGCTTTCTCGATATAATTTTTTCCCCTAGAATAGTCTCAGCCCGTCAAAAACTGGACCATGTCGAATACATCAGCGTGGAGCAGGAAATATCAACTAGCCAAATGAAACATGAGAGAATAAAGAGTATTGTGTCTGTGAGACAGAGCGGGGTCTCCAGCCCTGGCAGGCCGCGGGCTCAGTGTTAAGGCTGGTGATTAGGGGGCAAACACCCTCTGACAGATGGAGCAGGTCACTGTGAATGGGACGTGCCAGGGCTCACACACACACACCACACACAACACACACACACACACCACACTACACACACACACACACACACACACCACACACACACACACACACTACAACACACACACACACACACAACACACACACACACAAAACAGCACACAAATAATGTGTGTGCATTCGAAACGCATAAACACAGGTCCATAATGCAGATCCCTTTGTAAGGCGGGCGTGTGCATAAAACACACACACACACACACACAACACACACACAACACACAACGTGGCTGCAGGAGGAACACGCGACCAACACGCGAGATTATTAGGTAGCGAGGCAATCACAAAGTCACATTATTTGGGAGTGACTGTGTATTGAGTCAATTCCCACAATTGATCCATAGCTGAAGGTATTAAAATTTCCCTTCAGATATTGAAAATTACAAAGAGTGTATGTATCATTCACTACAGCAGTGCTGACTATATGTGGGGTTAACACTCAACATAGATGCATACAACAATTGTCTTGCATCTCTATTACTACAATATCTAATTCATTTCAACTCTATTCTATCAGGTCAACGTGATGAACCTAGAATGATCCAAGCCTTTCGCCCATCATCTCATCTGGACATTGGCCTATCGATCGATCGGTCACCGTTGGGCCCTGGAGTGATCGGCTCTGATCTCCGGCTTCAAACTGTGTGAGATAAAGTCTCCAAAGAAAGACAAAGACAAGCACTCACACATTTGCTGTTTGAGCTCATAACTCAATCAATGGTTCGCGCATACATGCACGAATGCACACGCGCACACACACACACACACACACACACACACACACACACACACACACACACACACACACACACACAAGTGATATATTCATGTCTTGCCCGCAGGATGGTACTTTTAGAGTTTCTCAATTAGGCGCAAAGCCTGTTAAGAGAAGTAGCTGTAGCTGCAGAAGGATTAACCGTTAGCTCAGACTACTGACCCAGTAAAGACACACAGGGAATAACAATGAGAGGAGACTGCTACTAATGCATGGGACGGGAGAAAATGTGAAAAAATAATAATAATAAAAAAAATTAGATTTAGTCATCCAAAAATGGGGATGAAATACCTGTATGCTTTCATTACTTTTGGTCTCGGAAAAAGGGTTGTGAATGAATGGAGGGAAAAGGAGAGGGGAGAGGGAGAGGGAGAGAAGGGGAGCGAGGGAGGGTAGAGGGAGAGAGGGGGAGAGAGAGGGAAGGAGAGGGAGAAAGGGAGAGAGGGAGTGAAGGGAGTGTCTCAGGAGAATGGTATGATGTGGGTTGCATCAAGGACAGATCCAAATAAGCTGATAAATAAGGAGAATTTGCACTCAAAAGAGCAGACAGACGATATGAGGGTTGGGAATGGGGCAGTCAACATGAGCAGCTAGCCGCCTATACACAACACACACTGTGTAAAAACAATACAGTTGGGTTCTAGTGCAATGATAGCCGGAGTAATAATAATTTGGCTATTGTGAGAAACTCCAACCAAGTTTCTCAAATGAATTCAAATCTTTGAGCCAGATTTTCTTATAAGTTAAAGCTGTTGATTTCTTAGATGTTACATTGCGTTGGCTAGTGGGAGTCAAGAGTGTGTGAACTAACAAATCAAAATTCATATTGCTTCATTTAAAAAAAAGAATTGCTGTAAGGGAATTAAATGGTAAATGGTAAATGGACTTGACTTATATAGCGCCTTCTAGCTGATTTTTCTCAGCCCCAAAGCGCTTTACATATCTTACCACATTCACCCATTCATACATACACTCATACACCGTGTTAACTGAAATGAAAACAATATGGTGGGACTCCACTATAATGCCTGTGTGGGGCTAGAGTACTGTAGTAAGGCAAGGCAGTGATTTAAATCAGAGCTTAACAGGAAACAGTAATAAAGATGTGTAGGCTATCTTCTCTGTCACCACCTCGTTATCCACCGCCGAAACAAAATCCCTGATGTTCTCTCAGTGGTGGAGTAGTGGTGTGTGTGTGTGTGTGGTGTGTGTGTGTGTGTGTGTGTGTGTGAGAGAGAGAGAGAGGAGAGAGAGAGAGAGAGAGACAGGAGGAAATTACTGCTGACACATAAAAAAGGCAAGAGGCTTACAGGGGGATTGCTGGACTTTAAAGGGCTCTTAAAAGAAAGACATTTAGAATACAGCAGCTTGATGGGTTGACTGTGAGGGAGTGCAGCACACACACACACACACACACACACACACACACACACACACACACACACACACACACACACCAATAGAGTGTATAGCGGGGCAGAGGAACAGTGTTTATGTCAAAGGCTGTAGGAGCAGAATGGATGTGAACTGGGTTAACAAGATTTAAAGGTGCAGTCAGCGATTCTGGAGAACGCTTGTTTTTCCCCAAACAAAATTGGTCAAATTCAGTGTATCTCCTCGATTCGTTTTCAGCGCACACAGTAATGGAAAGGCAGCGGATTGTGAGGAGATAATCACTGATATTATTGACAAAAAGTGATTCAGTCAACAAGCATTCTCCAGCATCACTGACTCCGCCTTTAACTCAAAGTCACTGTCAATGATCCCTCCAGTATAAATAAAGTTTTATTGATTGATTGAAGTAATCACATTTTATCTCTGAAAAGACAATTATCTTGTTATTCATTCAGAAATCCAGTCAAGGGCCACGCTTCCTACTACTCCATGAACCACAGAATGACATAAGAACCAGAGTAAACCCCCCTGTAGCAGCAGCCTCAGTGGTACAGTCCTGACTCAACAGAGATGTAAAGGGAACGGACCGGTCCATTGTGCCGGGGGCGGGGGTGTCCTGCTGCCTTGTTATGGTGTTGGTGTAGTAAAGTGGATGAATGGGATTACGCCGCGGCCCCTGCTGTCTGTGTGACGTCCCCCACAGCACGATTACCTCTCAGCCCAATTTGAATGCAAACCCTAAACCCAATACACACCAGACACACATCACACACACCCACACACACACACACCACACGCAACACACACACCACAGCTACACCACACAGCACACCAACACACCACACACACACACACAGTAACACACACAACCACAAGGCTTATGGAGTGTGGATTGTAAACAGCACACAGGGAAAGACATCAAAGCAGAGACCAGAGAGGAACAAACAGATCTATAGCAACTAATTAGTGTCATTACCTCATCAATTATCAATTAGCTTTTAAATTGATTGTTTATCTATTATGAACTTCTAGATGCCTGCAGGCCAAGACACTTTTGTTTGTTTGTTTTTCAAAATTTCAAAACTAACTAATTAAATATGGAAGGTATGTTGGAAATGAATCTGTAATGCATTTGTTTCTTTTTAAATTACTTAAAAAACACCAACTAAAAAGTGATGAAGATAGTTTTTTTGTCCTTAAGAGAAATATTATCCAATTATTCACAAGAAAAAAGGTTGATGTTAAAAGAAAGTCTGCACAATCAATATTTTATTTATTGTGTATTTTTCCTGCTTGCCACTCTGTCTAACTCTGTTAGGTTTAACCTCTTAAACCCCACGCTCGTCATGGCAACCACTGGATTACTCAACTAATAATTTTCTCACAAATGTTGTTTATAGTCATAATAAAAAATTACAAATGTCGATGATAGGGCAGAAAACCAGATTTTTTAATACATGTTATTTTGGATACACACACACCTTCCTGGCTATGTTTCCAGTGGTGGTGTGTGTGGTGTTGTGTGTGTGTGTGTGTGTGTGTGTGTGTGTGTGTGTGAGTGGTGTTGTCATGGTGTGATTTCCAGTCAGCTGAGAGTCAACAGCTGAAGGAACTGGAGCAGATTCAAAGTCACACTCACGGGCCACCAGCACATCCTTTCATCATGACAGATTTAAGGTGCAACACTCGCCCAATGAGCTGGGACTGACATTCACACAGTGCTTAGGGGCACGGGACAAAGAAGGGCTTGTTACCACCACACACACACACACACACACACACACACACACACACACACACACGCCTGGTTAACAAAATAAAAATAAACTTCCTCTTCCTTTCTGAAACAAGGATACTAATCTTCGAGAAACTATATATCAACGGAGAAATCTTTGAAATAACAATCTGATCCTGGTTCGCATTTTACAGTTCGTAACCCAAGGGAAATGCACACACACACACACACACACACACACACACACACACACACACACACCACACACAACATCACACACACACACACACGCACAGAGTGTCTAGCAATCAATACTTTCTCTTCCTCTGTCTTTTGAAATAATAGTTGTTAAACTTTTCATGTTTCAACGACTCAGCATGACTCAAAAACTGTCCCAAGGGTTCAACAACAAGCATGCCAACACTGAAGGCAAGGCAAGGCAATTTTATTTATAAAGCACATTTCAGGCACAGGGCCACTCAAGGTGCTTCACAGGGTTAAAATCAAATAAAGAATACAAATACGAAAAAAAGGAACAAATTTAAAACATGGATAAAAATACAACATTTAAATAAAAGAATTAAAACATTTTACCAAAAAAAAAAAAAACTTTTCTCCGGACTCCAGGTAAAAGTTATGTGTGAACGAAAGAGCCCAATGATATATATCATCTGGTTCATTTAGCATTTCCTCCATTACGTTTTTACAAAAGTGCCATTGTCTCTATAATCTTCCTTATACATTTATTTTTCTCACAATTTCGAGAAAGAGGAAGAAAAAATAAACGTGACTATATTATATTGTTGTGTATTTGCATGTCCTTCATTTTCTACCAGCCTTTATGGGTTTTTATCCACTATACCTGAGTGTATGAAGGATATTCACTCTTTCATATGTCTGTACATGTCCCTGATAACCCTGATAAGATGTTAACTATCAGGTTTCCAGCCAGGCCGTGTGTTATAATACCTCACATGCAAACACCCAGAATGCCCAGTGTTTAAAGATAAAGCGGTTTGATTCACACCGCCCTCCTGCTCCTATAGAATCTCTCTCTCTCTCTCTCCCTCTCTCTCCCTCACTCTCTCTCTCTCTCTCTCTCTCTCTCCCCGGACCGATCCAATAACATCCTCTGAATGACAGGGTGATGGAGAGACAAGCGGAGGTATAGAATACTATAGATTTTTTCCTTTTTCAGCTAACAGCAGCTTCTTAGCCTCCATGAGGAAATAAAACAGGGAACATAGAAAGATATAAAGAACGCTGAACTGAAAAGCTACTAAAGCTTGAAGCCTGTAAAATCAAATACACTAAAAATCCTTCCATTAATTTGGGGAGTTAGTTGCATGATAGTAAAGCATCTGAAAAGAGTTACAGGCATATTAATCCAAATAAAAGATATTGTCATTTAAGTTTGATAAACTTTGCAGAACTTCGGTTTTAGATGAGGACGGGCTTGTTCTGGTTCTTATGACACAATAAGTATTTTGAACCAATCACAGCAGTTCTCTGCCTGAACGTTCTACAAGAACAATGACTGTTGCCGTGGAGACGTTTCGATACGCCACACCCACACAGTCCTGTCAAACAGTCTACTTTTTTTTTTACAAATTCCATAATATTTATGAACATTTATATGAAATCATAATTATGTTAAAGCTTATTGAGACACCTAACTTTGATATCATATCATATATTCATTTCTAATAGTTAGAGCAGGTTTCCAGAGGCTTTAAGCGGACATCAATCTGGCACTAGCGGCTTAGCTAGCGTAGCCTCAAAGTGTGTTAGCCGCTGAGACAGAAAAGAACACGAGCTAATCTGTGAATTAAGAGCCAAGGAATATGAGATCATTTAATCAGAAGGTCCGAAAACCAATTCTCAGTCGGGGAGGCGGGGAAATGAAAATGGGACAGCGGACAGATTGAGCAACAAGAGAGTGAGAGATGATGCCCTAAAAGGGGACTCTGTTGTGTGTGTGTGTGTGTGTTGTGGTGTGTGTGTGTGTGTGTGTGTGTGTGTGTGTGTTGTGTGTGTGTGTGTGTGTGTGTGTGTGTTGTGGCCCCGTTTTTCAGCAGTGTGCAATCGATGCTCTGCAGACCAACCACTGGCCCTATATTGCTTTTAGAGCAGCGCCCATGATTAATTCATCAAGCGTTTCTCTCCGTCTCTCTCTCTCCTATCTTACTGTAACTTGACAGCTCTACTGCATTTTACACCCCCTCCCTCCCAACAATTAAGGGCACTAGCGCCGCACACACACACACACAGACACCAAGCAACAGAGATGTGAAGAGATGGCATACTCCACTCTACAGTAGAAGACTTACGAGGACAATAAACCGACTACAATCTTAACCACTAGTGTTGGATGAAAACGATTTCAACAAAGGATACACAACATAGGGGCGTCCTTAGCTCAGTTGGTAGGGCATCCCCCCCATGGGCCTCGGCCAGCAGCGGACCCGGGTTTTGATTCCAGCCCGCGGTCGTTCTCTGCATGTCACTCCCCTCTCTGCCCCATTTCAACTCTGTCTTACACTATCAATAAAGCATAAAAATCCTTAAAAAAAAAAAAAAAAATAATAACACAACATACAGATACAGCCAAAGCTCTTCTTTCTCTGTAATATTATCACCTAGACAACAACAAAAACTGTCATCTAAACTGTAATCAAACATCTGGTGAGAAATGGGAATACAGCTGCCTGGATGTCATAACCTCTTCTGATGAAGTAATACAGGTTAACAGTTGTGCTGCTGAGAGCTTGTTTGTTGACACTGAGCGGTTAACAGCTAAAGAGGTTTGTGCATTTCGTCATCCATGTTTTCTCCAGAAGCTCAGTTTCACTTTTCCATCTGAAAAAATCAGTGACTGCAATTTCAAAATGTATCCACTGACTCTAGAGAGCTCTTTATTTATTTATTTTTAAATGATTGCTTGGAAGGGACTGAACGGAAAAGAAAATTTGTGTTGTGTGTGTGTGTGGTGTGTGCGTGTGTGTGTGTGTGTGTGTGTGTGTGTGTGTGTGTGTCTCAGAGGTTAAAGCAAGAGAGCAGTGTGTCTCTCCTTCTGTTTCCTATACAGTAGAGCCTTATTATGGCGCAGCTCCATTCGATGCTACAGAGCAGCATGCACGGCGATATCACGCATGGCAACATCCACTGATATTTTGACCTATTTTTTTTTCTTCTTCAAATGAATGCAGACACTGGCATTGCAACCACACACAACACACACACACACACACACACACACACACACAAGAGAAGCTTCCTCCTCCCCCTCTTTCCAGCGATTACATTCAAATGTCGGGACGCACCAACAGAGACGGAACAAACATCCAGAATGCAGAATCAATGCAAACTCCGGGAGCTCCGACAAACCGCCACACAACACTGGAGAAAAGTTTGTAAAAGATGTGGGTCAACCACACAGCCCTTCACTGTTACAGTCTGTCATGAATACAGGCCCTGTGGTGTGTGTGTGTGTGTGTGTGTGTGTTGTGCAGAGAAGAGAGGGCCACTGTTACCACACACACACACACACACACACACACACACACACACGTTTTACAGCTATACTTGTGAGGACACTCATTGATATAAAGCATTCCCTAATGTCCTCACTCTGATGGTTGAAAGCTAAAACTGGTGTCCTCACACACACACACAGAACACACACACACACACACACTAGAGCAAATAGTTTACACTGCCTGGATGCAGCCCGCACGACCATTCAACTCAATTATCTCCCTGGTTGGACACAACACACACACACACAATGAGGCTCATTGATTTACTTAACCAAAAATCAGCTGGGTGCTGGTTATGTAAGAACCCCGAGGGCTAAAGAGGGGAGGAACACTGTGTACGGGAGAGAGGGGGGGGAGGGGGAGGGGGAGGAGGGGGAAGAGGAAAGACAAGAGGAGGAGGGACTACAGTGACAGATTTACTGGATAGATTCAGGATAAAATGTAGAGAATGCAACTGAGACTGAATGCCTGAGAGATCTGATTTTGAACACTGCGTATATTTTCTTAGCTGATATACATAGCAGATGGGCATCACTATAACTCATTTAAACTCTATAGTAAATTTCTCTCTGTTTACATTCTGTAGTGTCATTGTTTTGTTGTTGTTTTGTTGTTGTATGCATTCACTGAAAATATGTATGACGTTATTTAAATGAGCATTAAACAATCTTTCTCACAGTGAAGTATTTGGGAAAAACCTACAAAAATGCTGAACCATAATCTTACCGTCTAAATAATATAAAGCTATGGGATTACTGTTTTGGATGCTTTCCCTTTTGTGTTCTATAGTCTCAGTTTCATTCAAGTGCTTATTATTCTTGAAAGTATTTTAATTGTTGTTTAAACGGTTCAATATCCTGATATTAATTTATGTGCATTGATAAAGAGCGTTTTTATCCCAGCAGGGTGGAAAAGCCTCAGGCCGAGCCCCGAGCTGTGAGAGCGTTTATGATTTCCCTAAAGATTTCTCTCCATCCCTCTGTTCTGTCTCTCTCTTCTGTCTATCTTTCTCTCTCCTCTCTCTCTGTCTGTCTCTCTCTCTCTTCTGTCTGCCTATCTTTCTCTCTCTCTCTCCATCCCTCTGTCTCTCTCTCTCTCCTCCTCCTCCCGCTGCTACAGAAAAGCAGATCAAGATTTAAAGCTCTGTCATCGTTTGCTTCTCCCTGCCGTCGCCGCTGCAGCTCTGACAGCGTTTGGTTGCCCTGCCGACAGTCAGGTTCCGCTGGAGAATGTGACCAAGCAGGAAGTGAGCGCGGAACGATGGGAAATCAGGGAGGGGAACGGAGAGAGAGGAGAGAGAGAGAGAGAGAGAGAGAGAGAGACAGAGAGAAAGATAGACAGACAGAAGGAAGAAGAGAAGAGAGAGAGAGAGAGATAGACAGAGAGAAGATAGAGAGAGGAGAGTAGAGAGGAGAGAGAGAAAGATAAACAGAAGAGTAGAGAGAGAGAAAAACAATTAAGAGATAATGAAATAAGCAAGTGAGAATGTGAGGAGAAGGCAGACAAGGTAATAGAGGAAAAATCGACACTCTGAAGGATATTAGAAGGTTGCTGTCAAAATCATCTCCTCACGATCCACTTACCTGGTACTAAAAAATAAATAAATAAATAATAAATCTGGTGTTAATACACAGATGAGGCTCTGTAAACGGGCAATTTCCTAGCTACAGTGGGCCCCCTTTATTTTTAAATACCATGTTGTGTACAATACCAGTTTACAGAGTCTAGGCTGTGAATTAACACCAGTTTTTTGTTCAGGCACACACAGTGCAGACACAGGTATCAGAGATGGTTTGGAGGGTTTATGTGATCACTACATTGATAATGGAAAGGCATTATAAGTTCTGTTTGCTGTTCCTGGTGTTTACATCAAGCTTTAACCAAGGCGTGATCTGAGAGACACAGAGATATAGCCTGGACAAGGATGTACGTGTGTGTGTGTGTGTGTGTGTGTGTGTGTGTGTGTGTGTGTGTGTGTGTGTGTGTGGTGTTGTGTTGTGTTCTTGCGGGCAGAGATCAGTGAGAGGAGAGCAGGAGGAGCGAGAGAGAAAAACTAAAACTAGGCACGTGGAAGATCAGCTGTAATGATCTAGCTGATGGCTGCCTCTCTACCTGCTCTCTCCCTTCTCTCATCTCTCTCATTCCCTTCTCTCTCTCCTCTATTATCCATTCTTCAACTCATAAAGCTCTATTGGCATGACTACTATAGAGAACTGTGTTAGCAAAGCATTACGGATATATTCTATCTTTAGTTTAGTTTAGTTTAGTTTAGTTTAGTTCAGTTTATTTCGATCAAAACATATTCACAACATTACTTACATAAGTTTAAAAAAATAAAAAATAAAAAATAATAATAAAAAACACAAAATAACACAAAGTTGTCATTGTAATTTATATATTAATTTCTTATAAATAGTATTGATCGAAAAGGTGTAGGCTGAAGCTTACTATAGCGCCAACCCTTTTACATTAGTTTATTATCATTTTCGTTTCCTAGATCTTATTAATTAATTTACTATCTATGTTCTACACTTAGCTTTCTCTCTCCTCTCTGATTATTCTGTTGACTTGTTTTGTCTTTTATTCTACTCCCTGTCTTGTCCTTTTCCTCCCACGGAGATTGTGACCAATACTGTCCTGCTATTTATTTTGACAAAAAAAAAGATGTAGGTTCAATTTCTTCATGTTCATTATGCAAATTTTTATAAAATATATATTTTTTTAAAATAAATAAAAAAAAATGTTGAATTGTCAAATGCAGCATGCTTAAAAAATGAGATTATTAGGTTGGAAATCAGCAGCCTTTAGGGCGATTCTGACCCACAATCAACGCACACGACAGTTAGTCATTCTGACGAGCCACTGAGTGTGAACAACCCGCGAAGTAAAGGTGGATGTTATGATGAAATAAATAAGTGAAAGTATGTCCCAATAGTTTGCCTCCTGCATACAAACTACAAACTTTTAATGAACTGTAGTTTGCAGTAAAGTAAAAAAGAAAGCGTATTCAATTTGGTACACAGTCTAGGCCTACCTTACTCTTCTCTCTACACATATTTAGCTCCTTAACTCTCCATAACAAGTTGCAGAGGGCGCAAATAACCAATTTCGGCACTTTATCCTTCATCTAATCTGGACATTTGGAGATCTAATTTGAGCTGTAATGGGGTCAAGTTAGTCTCTGCGTGACATTTCTAAAGGGAGAGGCACAGAGGCAGGAAAACAGACGGCAGAACGGCCGAGTTAAAGATGGCATTATTCAAATCAGCGACAGATACACTTTGATAGGATTCACGAGGTGGTTGTTAAAGGCACAGGCGTTCTCTGTGTGTCCACAGCGTGTGGAGAATGAGAGAATCAGGTAGAAACACAGATGAGTTGGTGCTTCCGGTGGTGTAGTGGATAGAGCGCGTACCATATTGGCTCCGGCCTTGTTGAGTGGTCGCGGGTTCAAATCCACCAGTGGACCTTTACTGCATGCATATCCTTCTCTTTCTACTCTCTCCTCTCCTCTCCTTCCTCTCTCTCTCTCTCCTCTCTCTCTCTCATTCTCTCCTCTCTCTCTCTCCTCCTCTCTCTCTCCCCCTCTCTCTTCTCCTCTCTTCTCTTCTCTCTCTCTCTCCTCCTCTCTCCCCTTTTCTCTCTCTCTCTTCCTCTCCTTTCTCCTCTCCCCCCTCTCTCTCTCTCTCTCTCTCTCTCCTCTCCCTCCCTCCTCCTCTCTCTCCCCTCTCTCATAGCTTGAAAGCATAATAAAGCTTGAAAATGCCAAAAAATCTTTTAAAAAAGGAAACACAGATGAGGAGTGACGCGGAGAGCAGAATAGCACTGGTCTGGTCTCACGCATCCTGTAGCCAATGAAAACGCAGGATGTCAGCAAACACTAAACTCCAAACCTCCTTCCTGATGTGTGTGTACTTCCTGTCTCTGTTGCTAGGTCACTGACCCGTCTGGTTTTACTGTATCAAGGATCATGTGATCAGATCTGGTTAGAGTTCTAGAACGCTGTTGGTTTGTCCAATTTGGTCATTTCAAACCAAATGCTATTAAAAAACAACAAGTTTGACTAAATGAGTTAAGAAAATTAGTTTTAGTTTTAAAAGTGGTACTATAAAAAGATTAGAATACTGCCATATAAATCCATGTTGGAAGCCTATTGCTCAGCCCGAGGCTCCGATATAATATTTCCACATTTTCATTTGATTCGATTAACAGATTAGTCAATAATTAAAAGAGAAAATCTGTAGTTTTGTCTATAATAAAAAGGTATTTGTCCTTCACACTCCTAGCCGACACTCCCTACCACGTCCCCCCCCCCCCCCCTCAAAATAACTTTCTTCATGAGCAGAAAAGGGTAGCTTTAGAGGGTCAACACAAACACACACACAAACAGGAGAACTGAGCTGCCAGAGAAGCTGACACCGTAAACAGACTGATGAGTTAGAGGTGTTAAGTTTACACAGAGAACATTGTGATGCCAACCTCAGCCAAAGAGCTACAACAATTTCAACCTGGTTCACCCCACACAGCACACACACACACACACACACACGCACACCCCACGCACACACCACACACACACACACATCACGACACGCACAACATTAAGTTGATCCAGACTGAGAATAATGATTTGATTTGCCTACACAAGCAAAAATAAATTAACTCTGCAATGTTATTATCACTGTGTCATTGCTTGACTAAAAATCCCATATAGCTCCAACATACACAAAACATTTTTTGATTGTCTATATATACACAGTATTGTGCTATTGGTTTCCCTGTTGTGTTGTTTTCTCTGATCTACTTGTAATGGTTTAATAACATGGTCCACTTCTAAGCAGCTGTTAAGCCTGAGTAAATGTTGTTATAATAATTCTCTAATTAAGATTATAAAGGGCGCAGGGGAGAATTAATCAAAGAGAAATTCATACTGAGTTGCTTGATACACGCTAAGTCGCTAACTATAAAAATGATTTGATAGAATTGTGATTGTTGCTGCTCAAACCATCTTTTGAGGTTTGTTTTTCACTGTGTGGGGTGTGTGAGTGTGGTGTGTGTTGTGTGTGTGTGTGTGTGTGTGGTGTTTTCTGATTCAGGCCCCAGTTTGTTTTCTTCCATATACAGTATGACCCTGTCGCTTTAGCTTTGGATATCCTGTCATTGTTAACCACACAAGCCTGCACAGCACACACACACAAATACCACAACACACACCTGACTTTCACACCCCACACAATGACGCCACGAGCCCACACACCCTAACTGTTACAGACACACACACACACACACACACACACACACACACACACCACACACCACAATCATTAACACTGATCACAATCACCCCTCATCACACCATCACACTCACATCATCACATTCACACACACACACACACACACACAAAACACACACACACACACACACACACACACACACACACACACACACACACACACACACACACACACACACACACCACCTGACAAGCTCAAACAAACATACACAGGATTATTGGGGTCAAGTTCACTGCAGCAGCATATGAAAATCACTACGTCTATCGCTAAATAAAGTTTATTCAGGAACTTCTTCTTTATTATTGCACCAGTCGAAAACAATACCAGCAGTGCCTGAGTTGGATGACCGACCAATGATAGATTTTGGACAGGCTGCTGTCACATGTTGAGGTTTATAATAGGCCAAGAATGACCCAAGAGACCAATGTCTAGCTTTGCTTAAATCAATGAGCTCCTGTTACCCTCCTGTAATAGCTTCTCTCAAAGCAAACACCATCTCCAATGCCTTATTTATCAAAGTGAAAACAATTGTCTTAGCAGATTTTTTTAAAATGTATTGGAATCGACAAATGGCTTTGAATGAAGGGCAATCAATAGCTACCCGCTGAGAAATGGACTGGTTGGTGCTTTCCTGCTTAAAGCTGGGGTATATGATTTCTGATTGGTCAAAGTTAACATGAGCTGGACACTTTGACCAATACAGCGAGGCTCTGATTCGCTGTTCCTTATTGGCTGTTGGGACTGTCCATTCACTTTGGCACGACTTTGTTGGTGTGGACCAAAGAGAACAAGTGGAGCGGTTGAGGTATTTGAATTCGAATCTCTATCCCAACCGCCATTTTCCCCCAAATCCTCCACCCAGATTTAAGTCAACCCATTCTGAGTTTACAGTGGATTGTGTGAGAAAGACAGATGTAAACAGGCCCTACAATCTCCCAGGGGACTTTACCAATGTCAAATTGAGATTTATTTAAACTAGGTATTAATGCCAGACACCTGAATAGAACTGTGTGTCAATAAAACACTGTACTACATACCTGGGTCTTACAGCATTTGTTTCAACCAGCTTGATATATGAGTGGGACTTGTTCCATACAAAATAAAGTCAGTTTGATCAAAAGTATTGCAAGCTTAACTGAAAAAGCTTTTCTGCTATTTATACCGTGTTATGTCCCAAAGTAAACCGCCTTCTACAGCAAAGAATGATAATATTTGCGGGGGAAAAACTTTGACTAGACTGAGGGATTAAACTCATACTTTGCATATTTTGGCTCAGGATTATTCCAGAAAGGGCTGATACTGTTCATAGCCACATGTTTTCACTTCTCTTCAATACAAAGCTTATTCCATCATCACAAGGGCAAAGCGTTGCCATAGTGAAGATGCTACAAACTGTCATTGAAACCATTTCCTAAAAAGGGCTTCTGTCTCTAGAGTTGGTTAGACAGGTTTGTGGTCCAGATATTTGGAGGAATAACGAACTGTTGATGACTAGAACCTACTCATGTTGTCCCTTCTTCAGCTGTCACTCACACCACGCGCACACACACGCATCACACACACACACACACACACACACACACACACACACACACACAAAACCCCAAGGAGTTCAGTTTCATTATAATAATCAATAATTCAGAACTGCCTCCTTTTCATCAGCGCCAGCCTCACAGATGTGACCCGAGTCTATTGGCTGTTCGCACCCCCATCCTCTCCCCACACCACACACACACCACCACACACACACACACACACACACTCCCCACTCCCCTCCTTACAGTCAATTTCAGTAGAGGCATTCATTTTTAAAGCGCCCTGTCACTGGGATTACAAAACAGCAATGCTGGTGGTAACGCCACTCACTTCTGCAGGGACTAACAATAAGAGAAAACACACAGAGAGACCTACAGCAGCACAACAAGCTTTTTGGTTTTTACAGCGATGCAAATGTTAATGTACGCATTATTTGTTAGATATATTGCTAAATGTGCATACTATCCAAACATTTCTGAAAAAATATAATACAAGAAATAATTGTTGTAGTGTAAGTATAAGCAACTGGCAAAGTTTAATCGAGATATGTTCAAACCGTGACCCTGCAGTGCCCCATCACAGACACGCTCAACCTCTAGCGTTCATATTTACAGGACAAACAGCAAACACAAGGCGGAACATGATGAGGCCATGTGGGGAAAATTCCCTGACATTGGCGAGCAGGAGGGGACTTCATAAAAACTGCTTCCTCTCGTGTCGAAAACACACACACACACACACACACACACACACAACACAACACACACACACACACACACACACACACACACACACACACACACACACACACACACACACACACACAACACACACACACCACACACACACCACACACACACAGCACACGCACACACGCACCACGCACGCACACGCAAATAATTACAAGGGAGTCAGAAACAACAGTGAGCCCCTGGCAACTCAGTGCAATAATGTAGCCTATGAGAGCTAGCCATGCACTGCTCTGTTTATCCAAAATATCAACAATGAAACCATCCAGATTATGAGACTGGGCAGACTGGGCTGGCTGTCTACCCAACGACCACCTTACACGCTCAGAAAAGGTTCCCATGTTTGAGGTCTTTTCATTCCTTGACATAAAATAAATAGCCTTCCAACATTCCTACAATAGTCCCACAAGGACATAAGAATGCGTCTCAAAAAGTTGAGTCACTTCATTTTGTGACTAGTAAACTATCTGTGTGTTGATATTTGAAACTCCACTGAATGTATGTGCACCCTTCTGTCTCCCCCTGGTCCCTTTACCTTTATATCTCTCCAGCACATCCTCGTAGGCCTTGGCGAATTCCTTCTCCTGGGAATGGTTTGTCGGCAGCAGACCCGGTATGAACCCGGCCATGGTGGCTCTGGGTCGGCCTGCAGACTACCGCAGTGACCCGCTCCTGACAGCCCCCAGATCTGGCTCCTTCTTCGTCTGTTTCCCGGCGTCAAATTCAACAGCAGCACCTTGTGTCAAACTGGTGGGTTTGATGCATTGACGCACACACACAAAAAAAAGCCCAGTAGCTGACTTCCAAGCGGGTTTAGATAATCCTTTAGGGATACTTCAAAACAATGGCATCAAAAGCCTTGAGTGAGCGCGTATTTATGAAAAGATAAGACGCTAAAAATGCGAATATAGCTACTAGAATGAAGGTTACATAAAACGCTAACTATCCATTCTCGCAGTGTTTCTATGTGTGTGTGCTGGAACACACAGTCGCATAGCTCGGTGCTGTGTTTCTCTCCGACCAGTCCCTCCTTGAATATCGGCTTCCAACCGGCGACTGGTGCTTTTTGCGCCTCCCGTTTATGTGTGTGTGTGAATGTGTGTGCGCGAGAGAGAGGGAGGGAGGGAGTATATCCTATCCCACACACCCCAGATGAGTGTCCCTAGAGGAGGGCAGTGTGTCCGTTTCCGTCCCCAAATCGACGGTGCTCCAGACGAAATCGTATCCGGACTTGGGGCTTCCTTTCCGGGGCAGCTGTGTGGCTGTCGTCGGCGTCCTGTGGATCTGAGGCGAGCCGCCGTAGCTCCCAATAAGCATGCTTCTTCCCAGCCGTAATGGCCGCTTCTGTCCGAGGCTTATTGCAGTCTCCGTGTGAATATATGTCTCTCTCTCTCTCTTGCTCAGGTTTCTCGGCTCGTCCCGCAGTGGCTGTCTTCCATCTCTCTCTACCGGCCACGCCAGGAACCTCCGCCACAGGAATTTCAAGAGCCGGTGGTGGGGAAGAGCGAAGAGCTAGCTTCCATGGCTACCGGTGGAAAGTGGAACTAGAGCGCCCCCGGATGGTGGGCAGGGCTCAGTGCATGAACCAATGAGCCATATCCTATATCTTACTTTTAGAAACATTAAATATCTCCATACACCGCTGTTATCAATTTGTTATTTTATCCTACTAACTACTAGCATAGGGCTACTTACATGTTTCCGTTAGCTTACGTGACTAAGAAAACGACGTTGGACTCCAGCTCTAACCGTCAAAAATGGATATTCATCATTCCTTATGTTTTTTCTTCGATTATTCCATTGATTTTGTCTTGTTTGCCTCTTCATTTTTTTTTTTTTAATTTTTTTAATAATGGAAAAAAATCCATGTAGGCTACATCGATTTTAAGGAAACGAGAAAAAAACAGGCTAGAGAAAGTTGATAAATGATACAATATGGCGGATCTAACGGTTACATTGGAATTTCTTGACGACGGAGGAAATGGCAGTTGGCTGTAACTACTACTGAACTACAAATTCATTATGTTATTTCCATGGTCATGAGGCTTCCATAAAAGTGGTTGGCATTTATTTGGCATTGTTTGGGTCCACTTGTTTCCCCAAAGGAAGGCATCACTTCAAATCAGTAGGCTACAAATGTATTCTGAGTGGTCACTTGTATCAAAATGATAAAGCAATGGAAGGTCACTCCATTACACAAGACCCAACAACAGTTTTGGATTTATTTTGCAATGTAAAATGCCAATTGCACATCACAAACAGTAGCCTAAGCAAATAACGTTTCCTAGCCTACAAAATAAGCAACATTTGTTCAGAAAACTCCCTTCCTGTAAACTGCAAATAAAAAAAAACATAATAATATATTTTATAAAGCCTAACATTGCTTACAAAACTGGTCTTTGCTCATCAATGTGTTTAGAAGGTGTTGGTTGTGGATGAGCTGGTTAAATGGAGCACACTGCCACCTGAAGGCTAACTGAATCTACTGTAAGAGGACTGTGGAAAAATAATTCAAGTGTACATATGAGAAAGGTTTGTTAACTTAACAGGCCCATCAAGCACAGACCCTGATCCAAAATGAGGGCCACCAGAAGTGACAAAATTATTTTGCCAAAACCATATCAGGGAACACATATCAAGTTAAGTAGAAATATGTTTTTATATTCTTAAAAGAAAAACATTTCCTCCTCCATTTGATCAAGGCTTGAATAAACGTATACTGGCACAATTCAATGAGCCTCTGTGTTTGACCCCGGAGATCTATTTGACGTAAGGTGAATCTGTCCCGTCCTGAAACGCAGCCATCAGTGGATAAGCTCAGCATGCGCTCATCCTCAGTCTAAAGCCCATAAAGCAGCTTCATTGAAACGGTCTAGAGAGATTATGTCATTTAATCTCATAAAGACACACATAAAGATGTGAGGCCCACATAGCCTCTATAGTAGAAAATACTGAATATTTATAGTTATGTACTATAGAGTAGGAAGAGCAGGACAAGAGGTAAAGCATGGAGAAGATTTTTGTCAGGTTGGTATAAATATAGAATCTGTTTTGATTTATTTCATGATTAATGTGGGCTTGACACCATTCTGGAATAGATATACATAAGGTATTACTGATGATTATGTATCTGTTTGGAATATATTGTATTTGTTTGAATAAAAATAAATAAATAAAATAATTATAAAAAAAAACTAAGGAATCAATATAGAATTCGAACTACAATTTTAAGAAAAGCATGAACACTTGTGCAATGTTATAATACAACTATTCTGCCACAAGCTACACTGTACAAAAAGCTGTTATTAACGTGTGTAGAAAAGGAGAACATAAAGGCAGTCACAACAAGGCAGGACTTCTCAAGGTAATAGATAAAGGAACGTACGATAAGTTAAAGGGAAAACTTTCACAGAAGAATCGGGGCTTGTTCATTACAAAAAGAAGCATCAGGTTTTTTGGGAAATTCAGTTTCAATCATAACCGTAATACTGTTTATGTATGTAAGAGGCTTCCAGTCATTTTGCAAGTGCTCTTGTGTAGTCTGGGTAATGTAACGCATCTGTAGGGCTAGACCTTGATCGGTCGCGAACTCCTGCACATAAACTAAATCCATTAGTGAAGACTCATTAATATTATTTTCGGTTTTTATTAATTTTTTTAATGTTCTTCTTTGTTTCCTCTGCATGACTCACCACTCTCATTACAGGACTCGCATGTTACCACATTATCAACACTTCAGTAGAAATATGTGTTATCCATCTGCAACTTCTCTTTCTCACAACACACACACACACACCACACACACAAAAACATACTATACACAAAACACAAACCCCAAAGGCACGTACACACACGTCATAGGCTACAAAACAACAGGGGGTTGTTGTGACCCTGGTCTCAAGGTCCCGGCAACATTTCATTTCCAGTAAACTGCAGGCCATGAAACAGTTGGAGAGAAACACATTTTACTCTATAAAAAAACATGCATTGTAAGTCAATGACGCTGTTTTCTTAACACATTTTACCAATTTATTGACAAAATAAGCAGGTGGTGGTTCTGACGTATATAGGACAAGGGTCTCTCTAGAAAAAAAACTCAACCTGTCAGTGTGTGAAAACTTTATATCCCCGCCTAGTGGTGGGAAAAGGAAATCACAGTGAACTCTATCACTGTTTTAATCTCCTAATAATGTGTATTAATGGTTTATGAAAAAAATAATAATAACAATAATAAAAGTAGCACAATGTGTGTGTGTGTGTGTGTGTGTGTGTGTGTGTGTGTGTGTGTGTGTGTATTATTGTGTAGTTAGATGCAGACATTGAGTCATCTCTTCCTCTTGTCCCTGTCGGCCTCAATATGTCACTCCCAATGTTTTTCTTTTTCTGCAGTGTGTGTGTCCTGTTTGTGTCTACACGAGCATGTGTATTTGTGTGTGTGTTGTGTGTGTGTAAGTGTGTATGTATGTGTGTGTGTGTGTGTGTGTGTGTGTGTGTGTGTGTGTGTGTGTGTGTGTGTGTGTGTGTTGGTTGTGTTGTGTGTGTGTTTGTGTGTGTAAGTGTGTATGTATGTGTGTGTGTGTGTGTGTTTGTGTGACAGTGAATGTGCTCTGTGAGCCAAAAGGACATAAAGTCCTCAACACATCAGCAATGACCAACGCCTCAGCAGCACAGCCCCACCTTCAGCTCCATAAGCAAGAAAATAACTATTTCTACGCAGTCTCCTGAAAACATTTATCTTCCACAGTTCTAACATTCCGACCCATTTCTGTTAAAGACCTTCTTCACCTGTGGGAATATGAAGGTGTATTGAACTCTGAGATCCTATGTAGTATAAATGTGCAAATATTTTTGAAATCGGTTCATCCTTGCCTGAGAAAAGGCAGAAAGAGTGTGTTATGGTCTCACTGTCTAACCCTACATTTTACTAATGTGACATCACTTCAGTAAAAATGTAGGGTCAGGAATAACAGGACAGCTGGGCCAAGGGAAGACTGAGGGAAGAAAAACCTCATTCATTATATTATAATAGTGATTTTATAATGATAGAACGCTGGTTCCGTATGGGTGAAGTATTCCTTTAATGTTCCGGAAGTCGCTGAAAGCCAAAAACTTGAATGAAATCTCCAACATCAAACAATCATCTGATTCTTCCATGCCTGCATTTTAGTTTGAATCACAGCCCAATAAAGCAACTCAGTCGCCTCTAATACCCAGGAATGAGCAGGAGATCGGATGAAATTGTTGTTAGGTAAAAGCGTGTGACTTAGATTACTGTGTGGTAATTTTAAAATATAATAAGATTCTCAATAAAGTCTGACCTTTGTCTCCAACTCTGAGGAATACCTGCAAACTCAATTGTACTTTAAAATGCAACGTTAAACTCTTTTTTCTTTGGGGGGGGGCATTTTTATGCTTTATGATAGTTTAGAGACAGTGTTGAAATGGGGCAGAGAGGGAAGTAACATGCAGAGAACGACCGCGGCTGGAATCGAACCAGGGTCCGCTGCTGGCCGAGGCCCATGGGGGGGACGCCCTAACCAACTGAGCTAAGGGGCCCCCAAATGCAACGTAAACTTTTAAAACAGCCTCAGAGTGAAGAGTGCAGAAAATCCACGTGGCATCCGCAGTCCAATACATCAACATGTAAACAAAGTCAGTTACTATGGGTTATTTAAAGCTCTGAGGGAATACAGAATGTTCAGTATGTGAATTACATCGGCCCGAAACACGGGAATCTAATTTGGATAAACAGCAGGTCGGGTGTTTTTGATTTGATCCAATCACTTTGTCTACTGCCACCTAACTCGTGGTTTTTTCGAAACATGATTTTTTTTAAATGTGATTTTCATATGAGACGTTTTGAACAAACTAAAAAAATTTAATATTTAAAAAATAACTTTAGAAAGTATTGCAATGTTGTTTGAAGATAGAAAAATAGTCTCTTTATATCTGTGTTTAAACTTCATATCTAAAAGGGGATTTGCACATATTACATTTATTGTTTTTCACTCTTTTTTTTAACCATGACTCAAGGTCTCTTCCTCTTTTTGCTTTCAGTCAGTGAAAAGAAAAACATTAGTTAAACTTTCCTTTTCAACTCTTTAGTTTAGTCTGTGTCTGTTCTGTCTGTCTCCCTCTCTGGTTTGATATATATCCCTCTTTTTGTTCATTGTTCCCTTTCATTTTCTATTTTTCGACCCCTCTCGACCTAGTCTTTAGTCATCATTTGTCTCTCTTTTCTTTCTCTGTCCTCTTTGAACCTTGCCCTCTCTCCGTCTCTCCCTCCATCCCCCTCTCTCTTTCTCCCACTCCTTTCCTCTCTTCATTACCTTCTACACTGACTCGATCATTCACTGCTCTCTCTCTTCTCTCTTTCACAAACTTGTCTTTTCTCATGGTTCAAATTAAAATTCTGTCTGACACACACCCCACAACACTCACACACACAGAGACAACACACACACACACAACACACACACACACACACACACACACACACACACACACACACACACACACACACACCACTCTCTCTCTCTCTTTCTCTATTTATTTTCCCACTCTCCTTTTGTATCCAGTGTCAGCCGCGCCATTGCTTCACTATCGGCTTCTATAACCAGGGAAACAGAGGAGACCACGTCACCATGGCAACAGGGGAATAGCCTGATGGGCTTCCGTTCAGACGCCTGTATAGAAAGAAACATGGAGCGAGCAGCAAAGCAGGCAGGACCTTGGACGACTAAGATACATGCAGGCACAGACGTCTGGGGTCCTCGTGTTCACATGAATAGATTACCACTGCTGCAGTCTCTCTTTCTCTCTCTCACACACACACACAACACACACACACACACACACACACACACACACACACACACACACACACAGATATGATGCAACACACACACACTATGTCACGTGTCATCTTGAGTTTTTTTTTCTTGTTCCGTCTTGCTTTGAGAAGGATTAATTAAAAATATATTTAAATATCTCTATTTTCTGCAAAGATCCCCATATTTTTCAGTTCTAGAGATCCTTTTATGCTAAGATTAAATCAACTGAAGTAAATATACAGAAACACACACAAGTTTAAACCACTTTACAGATGCTAATGTCCTTTACTTTCAGCATCATAGGTTACAGATCAACTGTATGGAGAGGAATTTGTCTCAAAACCAACAACGATTGGAACATGCATTTATGAACACTATCAAATCGGCTACAGTATTGACACTCACTGCTCTCCATACATCTAGATCTCACTATTGCTTTAACTTGTAAATCAAGAGTTAAATCCCCAAACGCTCAGTCACATAAACAGAGAATCCAGCAGCTGTTGGGAGGTTTCATTGACATTCATACTCAGCAGGCGCAGCAGGCTGAAAAACAGTCCAAGCTCTCTTTATTCAAAACTACAGAGATCCTGTGTTTGCATTCTCTCCTTCCAAAACTACTGTCTCAACTTTCTTGGGCCTTTAAAAAAAGCATCTCAAATTCCTCCTAATTTTAGTATTCTCCCAATAAAATAAATGTTCCAGGAAGTAAAGAATACCTGTCACTACTTGGGTTCCCAGTCCTGTACTCCTTACTTCTCTCCTTCTCCTATAATAATCAATAAACAATCGAACAACTTTCTACTGTTACACACTCTGTACATTGTAACTGTATAATATGTTTCTTATTGGTACAAGCCGCCCTAATAATGTATTCACTTTCCACATTCCAACCTCTGCCCCCGGACGGAGATTGAGGTCAATGTAAACACACATAGTCCACATTATGTAAAATGTAATATCATCACAAAAGGCCTCACGCCCGAGTGAGCAGCGGACAGGCCTGGGAAATACTGGATGCTACCACACACACAGAGCAGTCAGAAGCCCCTGAGAGCTGATAGAGTGAATTTTGGCAGCAGAACTATTCCACACAGTGAGAGACTCCTGCTTTTAGTACAAAACCTTAATTTATACACTCCAATGTTTCAAAACACAGTATAATAAAGTC
Organism: Ammodytes dubius; assembly: GCA_026122265.1. NCBI lineage: Eukaryota > Metazoa > Chordata > Actinopteri > Uranoscopiformes > Ammodytidae > Ammodytes > Ammodytes dubius. The sequence continues at coordinate 24,876,557 of CM047520.1, read as the reverse complement.
CCTTCTATTTCTGAACATTTATGGAGAGCACATTAATACCAGCTGAGCTCAAACAAATCACTGTTTTTAAAGAATAGGTTTGAATTTGGGGAATTATGATTTTCTTGCCATGAGTTAGTCAGCGAAGACTTTCAGGAAGTCGCATAAATCCATATAAAAGCACAACTTTGTTCTTCTGAACAGATTAAACAAAGACTGATTTTTACTTCAATTTGGACGGTACAATGTATATGTATATACAGTATAATGTGTTCACATGGTGCACACTACTATATACAGTACAGGCAAAGTTTGGACACACCTTTTCATTCAATGCGTTTTCTTTATTTTCACGACTATTTACGTTGTAGATTCTCACTGAAGGCATCAAAACTTTGAAGGGACATATGGAATTATGTACTTAACAAAAAGTGTGAAATGACCTTAAATAGGTCTTATATTTAGATTCCTCAAAGTAGGCACCTTTGCTTTTGACAGCGCTACAAACCTTGGTGTCTCTCAATGAACTTCATTAGGAGTCACCTGAAATGGTTAGCAAAATCCACATGTGTTCATTCAAAGTTTGATGCCTTCAGTGAGAATCTACATTGTAATTAGTCCATAAAAATAAAGGAAACGCATTGAGCGTGTCCAAACTTTGGCCTGTACTGTAAGTCAAAACATTCATTTGTTTACTTGAAGACTACACAAGTCACAGCAAACAGGTGTGTCAATAGTGCCAACTAGCCATGACAAACAATCTTCACATCTACACTCTTTCTTTCTTTATTCTTCCTTCTAGCTTCAACAAAAACCTTAGGTACATAAGACACACACACACACACACACACACACCACGGTTTGTTCTAGCACCAGCGCCAACTCAGCCGCTACCTGCTGCCGACTGAACCCAATGATTCCCACACAAACAGGTCAGACTCACTGACTCAGCTCAGAGGTGTTGCCAGGAAACCTCCCTGTCTAACTGTCTCTTCTAATAATTATGAACAGCAATAGAAAGATAATAATATTTATCTTCATAGCCTTCAGAACTGTCCTTTATGATGCGTTTAGCTCCCAAAAAACTAGCCCCAAAACCACTTAGCCACATTTGATTCATCAACAGACATAAGAAGAGAGCAGTGGAAAGATCCAGCCTCATTAGACACATATCATATGAGATCATTTGTGTTTACATAGTCACGTCTGCCTGGAGCCATGACACAAGGGGGATGGACTCACAGATAGAAGCAAGTCTAGAAATCTAAAAGATTTAATCACAAGACATTTCCCTAATAGCATTTTCTGGTCTTAAAAACGTTTCTTCTTTGATCTTGTCTGCTTAGACAGCCCAATGTGGGGGCAGTAAAGAAAGAGTTTAGTTTAGTTTGAATCATCTGCAGTGAAGTAAATGACCACAGGACATGTAAGGGACGCCAGCCGGCTTTAAGCAGAGACAACATGATGAACTGACTTCCTCAGGTCTGCTTGTGATTAGTCTTCACATGGAAACAGTAAAGATCAACCACATCTGACGTCACATGTTGCTGTTGCTGTTTTATCACTGGTTCATGTAACTTGTGGAAAGGATTCATAATATATATACACTATATATTACTGTCTATTGATATATTTATTAGCTTGCAAAAGGTTCATTTTAGCAAATTAAGAAAATTCAGAAAAGTCATTTTACAACATTTGGCAAAATACAAAATTATCAGAAATAATATTCAGTAGCAGCTACTCAAAGAACCAAAGAATAGACCCAGCTGAGCGCCATCCTGAATTGGTAGTAAACGCAGAAAGATTGTAAAGCCAGATTATCCACAAAACTCCACACACACACACACACACCCCACACACACACACACACACACACACACACACACACACACACACAACCACCACTGCTCTTGTGATCGGAAAAAAGAAGCATAGGGACTCTGAAACATTAACGCTGTAGGTCTGGAAGCGTCTTCCAACTGGAAATGTTTTAACATATATCATAAACTGTCTTCACCTACCCTTCCTACAACACACACACACACACACACACCACACACACAACACACACACACACACACACACACACACACACACACACACACACACACACACACACACACACACACACACACACACACACACACACACCATCCATGCACTGACATTAACCCAATCACCCTGGCCTGACCTACATGCTGCTTCCATGTCTATAAAGTAGGCAAAGCTTTTACTGTCTTGTCGTCGCCTTCATATACTCCACAGCACCCCAACCCCCTTCACTTCCCATGCTACTGGCTATTTAAAATGTTACTGCTATATTGTAGCAGAGCTGCCAGTTTATTTCTCCCACAAAAAAAAAGTCTAATTCCTTGTGAAGCAGAGTGGCACATAACTGCAATCTGTCCCGATTCAACAATACATGTTTAGGGGATTACTGTCCTGTATTTCCATGTTTAATAAATATATATCATCGGCTTAAGGAGAGCTGCTGGTTTGCTATGAGGTTGGTGAAGCAGTCTGCAGGTGTCTGAATTGATTCTACTGTTTAAACATCAACAGTGAGCTGCTCTGTAAGAGATGAAGCTTTATACTGAAGTGGGACATCCATCCACTTTGATACATTTATGTGATAAAAGCCACAAGCAGTCAATAATACGTACAATTACGACATGGTGTAAGTGGGAAAATGCCTCAGACGATAAGAGGTGCAGCACTAAACCCACTTTCACATCATTTATATCTCAATTATCAAGCTGAAAGTCTTCCCTCCCTCCTCTAGAAGAGACTAAAAGAGACAGATCTATTTTCCTGCTTCAGTGTCTCATTACGTTAGCAGGGGAACCCGGGTTCCTCCAGAGAACCGAGTAACCTACATTCTGCTCCCTCTTCTGTTACCAGGACGAGAGGAGAGAATGAGACGGAGAGGAGCGTGTGTGTGTGTGTGTGTGTGTGTGTGTGTGTGTGTGTGTGTGTGTGTGTGTGTGTGTGTGTGTGTGTGTGTGTGAGAGAGAGAGAGAGAGAGAGAGAGAGAGAGAGAGAGGAGGAGGAGGAGAGGAGTCAGGGAGGTTTTTCGTCATGACCATCACACACCATTTTCTAATCATGAATATTAGACATTTGTGGTGAGCAGCAAGTCAATTGTTAATCAATGGTAGTGGGCGAAAGATCTTTCTTTGATCTTGTAAAGGTCCATCAGCACTTTTTCACAGGAGAACTTTAACAGACGGGGCGTTTTTTTCTTGGCTCCAGTGTCAGTGATGAATCTCCCTTCACTCTGACGTTTGAGCAGGAATTTAAATTCACTGATGCCCAACATGCTCACTCTTTTCGCAAAACATCCTGATCACATTCAAACCTTTCCACTCATCCTCCACTGGAAGCTTCCCTCTACAACTACAGTCCTGTATATTGAGCCACTGAGCAGCCCCACTCAACAGATACAGCATCAGTGCCTTGCTCAAAGGTAGACGTAAAAAAAACACTTCTAGGGTGCTCCGGTGGCGTAGTGGGTAGAGCGCATACCACATAGGCTCAGTCCTTGTCGCAGTGGTCACAGGTTCAAGTCCGACCCGTGGACCTTTACTGTCATCCCCCCTCTCTCTCTCTCTCTCTCTGTCTCTCCATCTCAACTATGTACTTTCACCTCCCAAAAGTCAACAAAAGGTTAAAAAACCTAGAAAAAGATTCCTTAAAACACACTTCACTGGGGTGCTCTGGTGGCGTAGTGGATAGAGCGCGTACCATATTGGCTCCGGCCAATTTGTTGCAGTGGTCGCAGGTTAAAATCTGACCCGGGGACCTTTACTGCAGGTCACCCTCCCTCTCTCTCTCTCTCTCTTCCATTTCAACTCTTACTATTCCAAAAACTTGAAATAGCAAAAACAAAAAATAATATATAAATAATAAAATTAAATAATGCCCAAATTGCCAAGTGTTTTGTTCCTCTTACCTGCTACGCGCACCACTGCCCTCTCCGCGGGGTCCAGCACAGAGTCCTGGCTCTTCCTCTTCCTCCGCTCGTGTTTGGCCAGGTTCCATGGCAACGTGTCGCCGGGCGGCCCCGCGGTGCCGGACGGACACGGGGACAGAGAGCCACCGGAGCGCTCGCTGCGGAAGGACGGCTCGCTCACACAGGAACGCTCACTCAGAGTGTCATCGTCCGAAGACTCCATCTCACTGCAGGGGCTGCTGGGAAGAGAGGGAGAAGGATGTTAGGAAGAAATAACTTATGAGTTAAAGGAATAGTGTGGAACTTCTGTGCCCCCCCCCCCCCCATGAGGAATTCTGAGGAATTACAACAACACTGTCAACACATCTACACGAGGTAAGCGTACGTGATTGTGCGTGAATTTTATACCTTCTGCTGTATGTCCAGGTTTTTTTTTCTGAGCAGTAGAATCAACAATTGATTGGGGTGACACCACTTTGTAAACGCTGCCATACTGAGTAAGACAGAGAGAGTTTTGTGGAGCTGAAAGTTTTAATCAACTTTGTCAACTTGTTTGGCAATGTCTTGAATGAAAAATTCATTGATATGAAAAATTACGCACTATAGCTTTAATATGTTGTTCCTTTTTCTGTCAATTTGTAAATTGTTAAATGTAAAACTTGAATAAACACATTTATATATAGTTTATACACTGTATGTATATACTGTATATATATATAAAAGAAGGGCGTAAGGACTGGATGAGGAGAGAGGGATGTGGAGCAGTGGAGGAGGGGAGAGAGAGAAAAGGGTCAGAAGAAGGGAGGAGGAGGAAAGAATAGCAGGAAAAAAGAGAAGACAGAGATTCAGAACTAAAGTGGAGACACTGTATAATTCATTCAGGGGTCATGAATGATTCAAAGTAACAGCACAACCGTAAGAATGCAGCGCTGATCAGGAAGAGGACGATTAAGAGAGAAACAACTGGGTTAGGTTAAGTTAGCCGTCGTGTCAATGAGTTCATGGGCTGCAGACCTACTAACCCAGGAGACTAGAGCTCTGAAGACAAGATGAGAGAGGGAGAGAGGGAGGGAGGGAGAGGGGGAGAGAGGGAGGGAGGGAGGGAGACAGGGAGACAGGGCACATGACAGCACAGAACGTTAGACAGATTAGTGATTAGTCTGATCACAGGACCAGGGATGTGCAGGGTAACCTTAAAGGTCACCTTAAAGGTCACCTTAAAGGTCACCCATACCCATAATGCAAAAATACACTTTTCTTTTCAACATATTATCCCAAATTATAAGAAAAAACAATGACATTTGACCCAAAGAGAAACAAGAGCCAAACAAAACCGTTTGCCTATGATTTGAAAAATATATTGTTATATGATCTTACATAAGCGTTATTTCATAATAATCTCCATTCATCTGACGTGTATTCTATACTTGATGTATTTTAATCTCGCCCCTGTAAAGCACCTTGAATGGCCTTGTGTATGAAATGGGCTTTACAAATAAATCTGCCTTGCCTTGCCTATAATCTGGATATGACTGCAGGCATGACAGCCACAAACCACACTGCAAAAAAAATATTGCTATTGTTATATTACAGTCAAATAATAGGGCTTACCAAACAGCTACTTTTTTAAATTTTTAATCTGATTAAGAATGTGTTTTGTGTGTTCATTCATAAACAGGCTTTTGTCTACAGAAGTCGCACAACAAGAACTACAAGTGAAAGATAGTTTTTTTTTATCAAAGATGATGTGGAAATCTTGGATGATGATGCCAGCTGCATGTGAAGAAAGAAAGATGTCTTTGTGTTTATTTTGGATGGAGGGATGGACAACAATGACTATTCAGTAGACTTCATTCAGACAAGAAGCAAAGACGACAGAGAGCGAGAGAGAGAGAGTAAGAGAGAGACAGAGAGACAGAGAGAGAAAGATGGAGAGAGAGAGAGAGAGAGAGAGAGAAAGATGAAGAGAGAGAGGGAGGGAGCAAGAGAAGAGAGAGAGAGAGAGAAGATTTCAAAGCTCGTCTAGTGTTTCTATTTTAAAATAAGAGTCGATATGCCGGGAAGACAGGGAGCTCACTTTCACTCTCTGTGTGTCGCCAATCAATCCTTACACTTAGACTTTGGTTAAATTCATTATTACCTGTTTATTATAATGAAGGATACTGAGTATGTGTGTGTGTGCGTGTGCGTGTGTGTGAGAGTGTGTGGTGTGTGTGTGTGTGTGTGTGTGTGTGTGTGTGTGTGTGTGTGTGTGTGTGTGTGTGTGTGTGTGTGTGTGTGTGTGGCGTGTGTGTGTGTGTGTGTGTGTGTGTGTGTGTGTGTGTGCACTCCGGGGACCTGCTGCTCTGATCTGTCCATCACAGCATGATAAAATCGATAGCTTTTCCTGAGAGAATGAATTGTCCGTTACCGTCTCTCTCATATTGCAGCAACAGAAAGGCCGTCCCGGGAGTTCAACGGGTTAGTGATCTGTCTGTCTGTCTGTGGTGTGTGTGTGTGTGTGTGTGTGTGTGTGTGTGTGTGTGTGTGTGTGTGTGTGTGTGTGTGTGTGTGTGTGTGTGTGTGTGTGTGTGTGTGTGTGTGTGTGTGTGTGTGACTGCTTTAAGCTGCTGCTGGTGTCAGGGGTTTGAACACAGCTGAACTGACTTCATTATAGTTTACACATCTATCATTTGTAACTATCTAGCCTACTATCTAACCTGTCATTGGTGTGAATGCTGAAAGCATTCACAGCTTTAATATTCTGCGTATTTATTCTTATTATTGGTGTGAATGCTGAAAGCATTCACAGCTTTAATATTCTGCGTATTTATTGGTGTGAATGCTGAAAGCATTCACAGCTTTAATATTCTGCGTATTTATTCTTATTATTATTATTATTATTCCGTACGTTCTTTGGCGTTCAATAACTTCAACATACTTCAACCTTCATACAACTTCAACATATCAACATTTTCAGCTCTTCAAGGGCTTCCATGGGCCATTTCAACATTTTCAAAAAAATTCATAATTTCATATTTTTTCAACGTTTTATGAAAAATATTCAGATCCCAGTTACTCATTCATACTTATTCCCACAAACTTCATATACACCTTCAATTGTTCAGCTATTTCAGGACATTAATCTGTATGATTCAGAATTTTTTGCTACACTGCAAAATTTCAAATAAATTCAACTTTTATGAATTTTAATATTTCATGCAAAATTATGATCGTTCCTACTCGTCCATACTTCATCGTAGAAACTCCATTCAAAGTTCTTCCTGTTGGTCTTGCACAGGACCACACTTTCATAATTCACTATTTTTTCATAAAATGTATAACTTTAGAGATAATAAAGGTTTAATAAACAAACAATCTCTCAATGTTAATTAATAGGGAAAGGGTCCAAATGCGAAGCATTTGGACATGACGCCAAACGCTTCTGCTCATTCATACTTCATCCGAGAAACTTAATTCAAACAGATAAATATTCAGCTGACTTCCCTCTTTCATAATCATCTAACAGTTTTTTCAACAAATGTTTAGTTTTCTCATGAGACAGCCTTGTTTGAAGGCACGCAATCTCAAAATCAAACAGTGAGTGGATGGAGCTACACTCCATGATCGGATGTAAAATGAACTCCATTTTCAACTTGCTGGCCTAACCAAATTGTTTACAATACAGACCCAAATGGCACAGTGAATATTAATTGGAATCTGCTCATTCTCACGGTACGCTCATTTTTTCTGTCAGACAAACGGTTTGCGAGATAGGGCCATTAGTTCGGGCTTAGCGTTCATTTGAAAACGCCTCTCTGTTTCATCCCTGAGGGAGAGAGATCACTAACTGCATGCATAACAGCTGTTTGCAATTGAGACACTGATTAGCTGTCAATCACTATAGAGACCTCTGCACCTGTCTGTGACATCATAGGCTAATATGTAGGTCAAACTCCAATCATTAGGATCCATAGAGAGAGAGAGAGGGAGGGAGAGACACACACACACACACACAAAACACACACACACACATGCACACACACGCACACACACACCACTCACACAACACACACACACACACACACACACACACACACACACACACCGCACCACGCACACACACACACACACACCCTACACATACCACAGAGACACACACACACACACACACACACCACAACACACACACACACACACACACACACACACACACACAACACACACACACACAACACACAACACACACACACACACACACACACACACACAACACACACACACACACAAAATTCAAGTAGCAGTTACTCAGTCAGTTTTCATCCAATAAACTTCATACCACATTCTACATGTTCAGCTCCTTCAGGGCATTACATGGTAGTATCCTGATTGAGCTGAACACAGGGTTGGGGGTTCAATTCCCCGCTCCAACACCAAATTTTAGACTTCACCGGATTTTCTTAAAATTTTGCACAGATGTTGATTATGACTCAGAGATGACATCACAAGAGTTTAGAGGTCAAAGGTCAAATTTCAAGGTCACTGTGACGTTGCCTTTTGTGACTGCATTCTCATGAACGCTTCCACGATTTTTCTTCAAATTTTGCACAAATGTTGATTCTGACTCAAAGATGAACTGATTAAATGTTGGAGGTCATACTTCAAGGTCATAATTCATTCCTCAATTCAGCTAGAAAGTCCATTCAAACTTCCAAATATTCCACATTTTTCAAACATTCTATTATTCAACCATTCTGTTGATTCAGATATATTCATCCTTCGTTCTTCATCAACATTCAGCAGTGAAGTCAATTTCAGCATCAGCTTCAGCATCAGTGTCAGCATTCACACCGCAATTTCTTCAAGGAATTGCAATTCTAGTTCTTTATTATTATTTATTATTCCGTACGTTCTTTGGCGTTCAATAACTTCAACATACTTCAACCTTCATACAACTTCAACATATCAACATTTTCAGCTCTTCAAGGGCTTCCATGGGCCATTTCAACATTTTCAAAAAAATTCATAATTTCATATTTTTTCAACGTTTTATGAAAAATATTCAGATCCCGGCCACTCATTCATACTTATTCCCACAAACTTCATATACACCTTCAATTGTTCAGCTATTTCAGGACATTAATCTGTAGGATTCAGAATTTTTTGCTACACTGCAAAATTTCAAATAAATTCAACTTTTATGAATTTTAATATTTCATGCAAAATTATGATCGTTCCTACTCGTCCATACTTCATCGTAGAAACTCCATTCAAAGTTCTTCCTGTTGGTCTTGCACAGGACCACACTTTCATAATTCACTATTTTTTCATAAAATGTATAACTTTAGAGATAATAAAGGTTTAATAAACAAACAATCTCTCAATGTTAATTAATAGGGAAAGGGTCCAAATGCGAAGCATTTGGACATGACGCCAAACGCTTCTGCTCATTCATACTTCATCCGAGAAACTTAATTCAAACAGATAAATATTCAGCTGACTTCCCTCTTTCATAATCATCCAACAGTTTTTTCAACAAATGTTTAGTTTTCTCATGAGACAGCCTTGTTTGAAGGCACGCAATCTCAAAATCAAACAGTGAGTGGATGGAGCTACACTCCATGATCGGATGTCGAGTGAACTCCATTTTCAACTTGCTGGCCTAACCAAATTGTTTACAATACAGACCCAAATGGCACAGTGAATATTAATTGGAATCTTCTCATTCTCACGGTACGCTCATTTTTTCTGTCAGACAAACGGTTTGCGTGTGAGAGGCAGAAGTTCGGGTTTAGCGTTCATTTGAAAACGCCTCTCTGTTTCATCCCTGAGAGGGAGAGATCACTAACTGCATGCATAACAGCTGTTTGCAATTGGCACACTGATTAGCTGTCAATCACTATAGAGACCTCTGCACCTGTCTGTGACTTCATAGGCTAATATGTAGGTCAAACTCCAATCATTAGGATCCATAGAGAGAGAGAGAGAGGGAGGGAGAGACACACACACACACACACATACCACAACACACACACACACACACACACACGCACACACACTGCACACAACACACACCACACACACACACACACACACACACACCACCACAAACACACACACACACACATACCAGCACACACACCACACACACACCCTACACATACCACAAACACACACACACACAGACACACACACACACACACACACACACACACACACACACACCACACACACACACACACACACACACACACACACACACACACACACACACACACACACCACACACACACACACAAAATTCAAGTAGCAGTTACTCAGTCAGTTTTCATCCAATAAACTTCATACCACATTCTACATGTTCAGCTCCTTCAGGGCATTACATGGTAGTATCCTGATTGAGCTGAACACAGGGTTGGGGGTTCAATTCCCCGCTCCAACACCAAATTTTAGACTTCACCGGATTTTCTTAAAATTTTGCACAGATGTTGATTATGACTCAGAGATGACATCACAAGAGTTTAGAGGTCAAAGGTCAAATTTCAAGGTCACTTTGACGTTGCCTTTTGTGACTGCATTCTCATGAACGCTTCCACGATTTTTCTTCAAATTTTGCACAAATGTTGATTCTGACTCAAAGATGAACTGATTAAATTTTGGAGGTCATACTTCAAGGTCATAATTCATTCCTCAATTCAGCTAGAAAGTCCATTCAAACTTCCAAATATTCCACATTTTTCAAACATTCTATTATTAAACCATTCTGTTGATTCAGATATATTCATCCTTCGTTCTTCATCAACATTCAGCAGTGAAGTCAATTTCAGCATCAGCTTCAGCATCAGTGTCAGCATTCACACCGCAATTTCTTCAAGGAATTGCAATTCTAGTTATTATTGGTGTGAATGCTGAAAGCATTCACAGCTTTAATATTCTGCGTATTTATTCTTATTATTATTATTATTTTTATTCCGCCACTTCTTTGTTGTTCAATAACTTCAACATACTTCAACCTTCATACAACTTCCACATATCAACATTTTCAGCTCTTCAAGGGCTTCTTGGGACCATTTCAACATTTTCAAAAAAATTCATAATTTCATTATTTTTTCAACGTTTTATGAAAAATATTCAGATCCCGGCCACTCATTCATACTTATTCCCACAAACTTCATATACACCTTCAATTGTTCAGCTAATTCAGGACATTAATCTGTACGATTCAGAATTTTTTGCTACACTGCAAAATTTCAAATAAATTCAACTTTTATGAATTTTAATATTTCATGCAGAATTATGATCGTTCCTACTCATTCATACTTCATCGTAAAAACTCCATTCAAAGTTCTTCCTGTTCGTCTTGCACAGCAGCAGACTTTCATAATTCACTATTTTTTCATAAAATGTATAGCTTTAGAGATAATAAAGGTTTAATAAACAAACAATCTCTCAATGTTAATTAATAGGGAAAGGGTCCAAATGCGAAGCATTTGGACATGACGCCAAACGCTTCTGCTCATTCATACTTCATCCGAGAAACTTAATTCAAACAGATAAATATTCAGCCGACTTCCCTCTTTCATAATCATATAACAGTTTTTTCAACAAATGTTTAGTTTTCTCATGAGACAGCCTTGTTTGAAGGCACGCAATCTCAAAATCAAACAGTGAGTGGATGGAGCTACACTCCATGATCGGATGTAAAATGAACTCCATTTTCAACTTGCTGGCCTAACCAAATTGTTTACAATACAGACCCAAATGGCACAGTGAATATTAATTGGAATCTGCTCATTCTCACGGTACGCTCATTTTTTCTGTCAGACAAACGGTTTGCGAGATAGGGCCATTAGTTCGGGCTTAGCGTTCATTTGAAAACGCCTCTCTGTTTCATCCCTGAGGTGGAGAGATCACTAACTGCATGCATAACAGCTGTTTGCAATTGAGACACTGATTAGCTGTCAATCACTATAGAGACCTCTGCACCTGTCTGTGACATCATAGGCTAATATGTAGGTCAAACTCCAATCATTAGGATCCATAGAGAGAGAGAGAGGGAGGGAGAGACACACACACACACACATACACACACACACACACACACACACACACACACACACACGCACACAAAACACTCACACACACACACACACACACACACACACACACGCACACACGCACGCACACACACACACACACACCCTACACATACCACAGAGACACCACACAACCCACATAACACACACAACACACACACACACACACACACACACACACACACACACACACACACACCACACACACACACACACACACACACACCACACACACACACACACACAAATTCAAGTAGCAGTTACTCAGTCAGTTTTCATCCAATAAACTTCATACCACATTCTACATGTTCAGCTCCTTCAGGGCATTACATGGTAGTATCCTGATTGAGCTGAACACAGGGTTGGGGGTTCAATTCCCCGCTCCAACACCAAATTTTAGACTTCACCGGATTTTCTTAAAATTTTGCACAGATGTTGATTATGACTCAGAGATGACATCACAAGAGTTTAGAGGTCAAAGGTCAAATTTCAAGGTCACTGTGACGTTGCCTTTTGTGACTGCATTCTCATGAACGCTTCCACGATTTTTCTTCAAATTTTGCACAAATGTTGATTCTGACTCAAAGATGAACTGATTACATTTTGGAGGTCATACTTCAAGGTCATAATTCATTCCTCAATTCAGCTAGAAAGTCCATTCAAACTTCCAAATATTCCACATTTTTCAAACATTCTATTATTCAACCATTCTGTTGATTCAGATATATTCATCCTTCGTTCTTCATCAACATTCAGCAGTGAAGTCAATTTCAGCATCAGCTTCAGCATCAGTGTCAGCATTCACACCGCAATTTCTTCAAGGAATTGCAATTCTAGTTATTATTATTATTCCGTACGTTCTTTGGCGTTCAATAACTTCAACATACTTCAACCTTCATACAACTTCAACATATCAACATTTTCAGCTCTTCAAGGGCTTCCATGGGCCATTTCAACATTTTCAAAAAAAATTCATAATTTCATATTTTTTCAACGTTTTATGAAAAATATTCAGATCCCGGCCACTCATTCATACTTATTCCCACAAACTTCATATACACCTTCAATTGTTCAGCTAATTCAGGACATTAATCTGTACGATTCAGAATTTTTTGCTACACTGCAAAATTTCAAATAAATTCAACTTTTATGAATTTTAATATTTCATGCAGAATTATGATCGTTCCTACTCATTCATACTTCATCGTAGAAACTCCATTCAAAGTTTGTCCTGTTCGTCTTGCACAGGAGCATACTTTCATAATTCACAATTTTTTCATAAAAT
>CM047520.1:24833263-24858263 GCA_026122265.1 Ammodytes dubius | reverse complement strand
TGAATAATACTGCATTACACATAAAAGCCATAGATAGTAAATAATAGATAAAAGCACACATGTTTCACCAGTTACTAAAAGTGGAGCTGGTCAGTAGAGTATGAAGGTGAATCAGGAATTTGTCTCCTTAAAACTCAGCCCACAGTTATGACGACACTGACTGGCTGGATAAATGAATGGCTAGACTCAACACCCCCACACACTATCACTCTCACACGCTCACACACACACACACACACACACACACACACACACACACACACACACACACACACACACACACACACACACACACACACACACACATGCATATGCTTAGACACGCACAGCTAAGCCTGCATATCTAAACACACACTCAGATACTAACTGGACTGGCTTGCCAACAATACTGTCAGCATGACCGGACAGACAGAGAGAGAGAGAGAGGAGAGAGAGAGAGAGAGAGAGGAGAGAGAGAGAGAGAGAGAGAGAGAGGGGAGAGAGAGAGAGAGAGAGAGAGCGAGAGAGAGGAATAAAGTAGAGGCACTGACAAGGAAAAGAAAGCGTGCGTGCATGGTTAACAAGTTACGGAGGATAAGAAGATAAGGCAGAGAGAGAAAAAAAGCAAAGAGGCAAGAATGTGTCTTTACTGCTGTCTCCCAAACAGATCAATATTACAGTAAAGCTCCAGGACTCACTGTTATAGTATATACAGTCGTCTAAAGCGTTATATTAATACATCCTGTGTGGAGATAAGACATGGCATTTCTGTTTCTGTCTTCTTTCACTCATGGTAAGATGCTGTGTGAATACTGAAGAGCTGAACACCACCGGGGCCCCTGGCTAGACAGACAGACAGACAGACAGACAGACAGACAGACAGACAGACAGACAGACAGACAGACACACACACACACACACACACACACACACACACACACACACACACACACACACACACACACACCACACACACACACACACACACACACACACACACCACACACACACCACACACAGACAGACAGACAGAGGATGGATGGAGGAGCCATTCAAGTATTTTGCAGAGAGAAGACTTTCACTCACGTTTTTGCAGGATTTTGTGCTGCTGGGTGGACAACTCAAGGACTTTAAAAAGGCTACAGGACATTAAAGTACTAGGTTCTTCACATAGTATTGGTTACGTAACAAGTCAAACAATTATGTTTTATTGAATTGCTAATTTAATTATTTTGGTTTTGGACCACTGGTCGGATCAAACAAACAATTTAAAGAAGCTACAATGAGCTCAGAAGACCTGCGTGTTCTGCATTTGTATCCATTTTTCAACTAATTTATAGATTAAACGGCTAAAAGAATCAGAAATAATAATTAAATAAAAGGCCTACTTCACCGGTTGGAATATGAAGGTGTATTGAACTCGGAGATCCTATGGAGTATAAATGTGCAAAAAAAACTGTAATCGGATCATCCTAGCCTGAGAAAAGGCAGAAAGAGTGTTTTATGGTCTCACTGTCTAACCCTACATTTTCCTTCTTGTGACATCACAGTAAGGGTCAGGATTAAAGGACAGCTGGGCCAAGGGAAGACTGAGGGAAGAAAAACCTCATTCATTATATTATAATAGTGATTTTATAATGATAGAACGCTGGTTCCGTATGGGTGTGTAAGTATTCCTTTAATGATTTGAAGCATCATATGAAAATAAAAAGAGGAGAGGTCCACTGTAGTTATCATCTGTCCCTGGTGACAAACGCCAGTCGTGTGAGCAAAGAAAAACTATTCGATTGATAAAACTAAAATCCACTCATTCAAAGATAGTGATGCACTTTTAACAGAGACCTCTGATCAAATCTAATTAAAACCATGTTACATACTCATTGCGCACTTCTTAATCCCTACTATCAGAAACACATTGGTGTAATCTACCAGTATAACATTAGGTGTCTATGGCAGGAGTAAAGAATGGGTGGAAGAGACCAATTTCATTATCCACTGTCACCTGAATATAATGGAAATTAATTATGAATGTATTGTTCCTTGTAAAGTAGCTCAGATGTGACTGAGAGAGCGAGTATATAACCTTCTAGCTGAGGGTCCAGCATAAGGTCTGAGGGAGGTGTGCATTTGACCATCTGCTACAAAAACGGCAGGAGGGAACCCCTAAAGCTCTCACTATCTCGGACTGCACCTCGCATAATATGACTGAAACAGACAGACACACACACACACACACACACACTAGACAGACAGACAGACAGACAGACAGACAGACACAACACACACACACACACACACACACACACACACACACACACACACACACACACACACACACACACACACACACACACACACACACACACACACCACACACACACACACACACACACACACACACACACACACACACACACAGGGATAGACAGACAGACAGACAGCCTGCAGTGAAAAGGTCCACTGGGATTCTTACAGCAGGTGTAGGTAGGGTGAGGATGGAGCTTTTCTATGGATGCAATTGGCTGTGGGGATTGGAACGATCAATAAAGAGTGAGCACATAAAAAAATAGAGTCATATAGATGCAGCTGGTGTTTCTTGTGTGTGTGTGTGTGTGTGTGTGTGTGTGTGTGTGTGTGTGTGTGTGTGTGTGTGTGTGTGTGTGTGTGTGTGTGTGTGTGTGTGTGTGTGTGTGTGTGTGTGTGTCTTCCTCTTTGACTGTGAAAAGGGGGAATGTGTTAGTGTTTGCATGAATGGACATCAGACATGGACACCAAAACGTTCTGTGGCTGTGTGCATGCAGGAGCAGACTGGTAGCACGGGGCTCTTTGTCCACACACACACACACACACACACACACACACACACAACACACACACACACACACACACACACACACACACACACACACACACACACATAACACACCGCCTCTCCAGCTCGGATGCATAACACTAATTACATTTATCCATTTGTGACTGCAGGAAATGCTGCCGAGTCTCTCATTTAGTGGGAGCAGCCTCACTCACTCAGCTTTCTTCTCACGACCCACAAACCGTTTCACTCACTGGCCGTCCGCTGCTTATTTCCAGCCCAGCCCAACAGCAGACACATCACGAGCAACAATACTGGACGGTTTGAGGGCGAAATATGGACTCTGATATTATAATATGCTACTGAAACCACACACAGTAGGCTAGGGCTCTTATCGATTGTGTGATCAACACGTTATCGAATTAGGACTTTGTGAGGAGAGCTTCAAGGCAATTCCTTATAAAGCCCAATTTAAAATATATTAATTTGAATATGCATGATTTATGATTAGGTTATTAAAAAGCCTAGTCAGCTAAACGGTGTGTTATAAGCGGGATGATCGTTTTGATTGGTGGCCTACATCTATATAGCCTAGTATTATAAACTATAGTAGAGGCTATATATATCATAACCAGACTCGACAGGTCTTGAATAACAGATAGAGCCTGAAGGCAACATCAAGCCTAATCTAAAATATATTCATTTTATTAAGAGGTCCATTTCAATCGATGCATGGTTGAGGATGTGGTTGCAACCTTCATTTAATTGTGCCCCTAAACTGTGTGTTAAATTAGTTTGTTATATAGTAACCAGTAGCCCATTCAGTCTCGAGCTGATAGAGTTGATTGGTTTCAATATAAAATAAATATAACCAGATTGGACAGGTCTTGTGTAACAGGCTTTACGTTTGGTGATGATGTGTGTGAACATGCAATGGGTCAGTATAGCTACAGAGTGAAATAGCCGCCCTACACCAGCACGTTTCGCGAGCTCCGGAGCCTCTTACCTTCACCGGGCAGCAGCGGTCCTGCAATCCGAGCTCAGAGCGAGGGAGGCCGGGGGATGCTGCCTCCGCGTCTCCCTCTCCTCCGCGTGGATGGATGGACTGATGAGTGGATGAAAGGTTGGCAGTTTTCCGCTCCACCGACCGGGTCTCTCTCTCTGCCACCACGTTTACCCCACAAAAGAACCCGAACGGGCAGGCAGCCGCGGTGTGTTGAGTGGAGGAGGCTGGCGAAACAGTGTATAATCCAGAATTGTAATGGCTGTCCTATTCCGACTGCTTTGCCCCTTCTCCAACCCCCCACCACCAGCCCTCCTCGCTCTTCTCTCTCTCTCTCATCTCTCTCTTTCTCTTCAATAGGCAGTTTTCACGGCTCTGACACTTAACCCATGTCTATTGAGAGTGTGAAGTGTCGCGGAAATTTGAAATTTTCGTTGGCAGCCACTCCCTGCGTCATCCGTGGCTCAACAGCAGCTCCGCCAAACCCAGTCCAACGCGGCACACATCCAGTCATATAGCTACACACTTTCTCTCTAGTTTTTAGGGAGGACAGGAGGGAGAAAATGGGCGTTCACATTGGCATATTTGCAGCGGCTACTCATTCACATTTATAGCAGGATTAGGCTATACATAAGAATAAGCAGAGCTGGAACTTTTACATCACATGTGATGTTTTAATCTGGATTTTTTTTTTATA
The DNA here is from genome assembly GCA_026122265.1 of Ammodytes dubius. Classification (NCBI taxonomy): domain Eukaryota; kingdom Metazoa; phylum Chordata; class Actinopteri; order Uranoscopiformes; family Ammodytidae; genus Ammodytes; species Ammodytes dubius. Next base: position 24,853,772 of record CM047520.1, on the reverse strand, counting down.
ATCCACCACAACACACACACCACACACCACACACACCACACACACAAACACAACACACCACACACACACACACACACACACACACACACACACACACACACACACACACACACACACACACACACACCACACACCACTCACCTTACACTCCATCCAAACACTGGAGGAAGAAAAGTGAGTGCTCAAAAAGCAATTGATTACAGCTGTGGAGAGTAGAAGGAGAGTGGTAGTTGTGTTGGCAGCAGGAGGGTCTGGGCTGACCCTGGATGTATAAGGTCATGCGACTCACACAGACCACCTAATGCTCCACCTATAGGACATATAGAATACTATGTTTGTAGTAAGGTGTAAACTATTATGCCACTTTCTTGCAAATCTTTAACATTAATCACAGAGAAATATTGTTCTTATTTGCACTTTGAAAAAAACTGGATCTACAAATGTTGGTGCTCTTGCTAAGGCATGATTTACGGTTATATTAACAATGGGGGAAATTTAAATGTTGAGGTCAATCATTTAAGACAACAGACAGACAGACAGTCAGAAGACAACAATTAGACAGATAGACAGAAGACAGATAGACGATATCGAGCTAAATAGACAGATAGAAGTTAGTGCCCTTTAGACTAGAATGATTATAGATAGATTGATAGTTATAGATAATAGATGTAGTAGATAATAGAAGATGATTGATAGAAGTAGATAATAGTAGATAGATAGATAGATAGAAGATAGATAGATAGATAGATAGATAGATAGATAGACAGACAGACAGACAGACAGACAGATGGATAGTCGAGCAAATACACAAGCAGCAATTTGCCACTCCACTATTAGAATTTATTAGTGTTTCTTAAATATTTTTGCATCACCATATTTGTAAAATAGTAAAGTATCTAGCAAAACATTAATTAAAGGGAAAGTTGTTTTTATTTTGCATGTATTGTTATTGAGCCTGGTCTGGTTGTGTCAGAAAAGACGTTTTAGTTTGAGTGAATCATGGAGTTCACGGTTTCCTATTAGTCGATGTGTCCATCTTAATGCTAGACTGTCTGGCGGTCAGATTGCTAAAGTCACTGGGTCAACTGGGTATCACTGGGATTGCTTGTGTGTGTGTGTGTGTGTGTGTGTGTGTGTGTGTGTGTGTGTGTGTGTGTGTGTGTGTGTGTGTGTTGGGGGTGGATGGTGGCGTGGATGTTGATGTCTGGAGCTTCTGCAGCAGGATAATCCACATTCTCTCATCCTCCAATCGCCATGGCTACATCAGAGTGAGTGAGGGACTGATGGATTATCTGTTTGATCGCTTAAATCAAACAGCAGCTAATAGACACCGAGAAACCCCACAACCCCACACACACCACACACACACACACACACACACACACACACACACACACACACACAACACACACACACATCACTATTAGTCCACTGTCCCCACTAAACAAAGGGTAAAGTTCGCTACTGTCTGTCACTCGCTCATTCCTACTTGATCAGTTAATTATTGAACAATGCTTGTATTCATTCTCCTTCAGGAATGCAGTTCATACATCTGGATTCCTTGACATTTTCTGCAGGTCAGCTGTGAACCCAGACAAAATGTAATTTACACAATTGAAAGCTTGTGATAATGTGAGTCATGGATCTAGTTGTGATTAAATATAACTTTTATAATCTTATAAAGCCAAAATGCATTTTGAAAGGACACAGAGGCCGGGAAAAACCTATTGAGACATAAAAGACAGTCAAAAAAGACTGAAGTTTAATGGATCCCATTTAAAGATATGAGTTTGTATATACAGTATACCTGCAAACTACACATGGTCTGTTCAATAGCACTTTCTGACAGTCCAAACATCTTTCACCGTCTGGGAATGTATCCAATATTTTTTTACCTGAGTGGTCTGAAGATGCTTGATCTCAAAATGCAGGTTGTAGGTAAATCTGAGAGTCACTGATGGTAAAACATTTCTTACTATTGTATAAAAGCTCAACCACGTTTATTTTATATGTTGTTACAGTTACAACAGTCTTATCCAATAGTTATCACCCAAATAAAACAGACTCGCCACATCGTCGTTTTGAGAAATCTGGAGGTTTTCAGTTCAGTTCAGTTATTCCTAGTCCAAGATTATTATTTTTTAACCACAGCATTATGTAAAAATTGTCACTTTATGTGTATTGAACTTTTGTTCAGTTTGTATTGTTCTTAATTGTATCTCATAGGCTCTTGTGCCAGTAATGTTATTCTGGCCGTGTCATTTAAATGTGTGTTTAATCTATGTCATTAACCCTTCACATTTCCATAAACAAAGACATAAGCCCGTCTGCGTCCTCAGATATCAGACTGAACTATCTGTACATACAAATGAACCTGGGATCTTTAACCTGAGGACGGCTAACAAACAAATGCAGCAATGTGGCTGTTAAAGGTGCAGTCAGTGATTCTGGAGAACGCTTGTTGTCAAAAAAAATTTTGTCGAAATCACGAATATTTCCTCACGATCCAATACATTTATTATTGTGGCGCTGAAAAAAAAGTCCATTCCTAATACACAGCATAGGCTCTGTAAACTTGCATGTTGCTTGATACTGCAGTCCCCCTTTGTTGACATACCAGTTTACAAAGCCTAGGCTGTGTAACACAGTCAGACAGGTATCGGATCCTGAGAATATTCACTGATTCAGACAAAAAGTGATTTTGTAAAAGCGTTCTTCAGAATCGCTGACTCCACCTTTAAGTGCCTCGAGCGAAAGTGTCAACCAAAGTCAAAGCAAAAATGTTTGCTGTAAAAGCAGAAAATGAATATTATTGTCAAATCAACAGAAATACTTTATGCTATGCTTACCCTTCCTGTATTGCCTGTGCTCGTGGCTCCATCTAGTGGCGGCTAATGAACTTGCTAATCCCATCAGAAGGAGTTAAACGCTGGTAATTGAATGAAGAATGTCAAACAGCCTCCACTCACATCAGTCTGTCATCGGAGTGGGACAGCCGAGTCCCTCCGAGCGTTTACTGGCTGAAACATTCAATTATTTACTATAATAAGGTCAATGGGTTAAGAACATGACTGTGGTTAAAGAGGGCTAGCTGGAGGGACAACACTTAATGGTTCATTCATATGTTTAAATTACTTCCTGCCCATTTTTATAATACTATATAAGCACAAAGCGCTTCAATAATCGTCTGTTGTATATGGCCATATAATAATAATACAATGACTTGAACTTAACATATGAAACACCGGAAAATGACCAAAATAAGAAAACATGAGTGGCAACAAACTATTTTATGGGCACATTTTTAAACCAACCTTTGTCTGATAATGCTAGAACAATGAATACTATTTTAAGATCTTCATAACATATGTTCTCTTTTGGTGATAGAAGTATCTTATTCAGAAGTTTGGCGAGTAAGTAATGCGAATCGCTTGCAATTTCTACCGTCTCATACATCACAGATCATTGGCCAGTTATTGTCATGCTTAATGTGGAGCGCATATTGTAACAGCCAGAATCTACTAAATGTAGCGACACTTTTCAGCCAACGTTACTATGGCAGCAGACTGTAGCGGGCGGACATATGGGTGTATGCTGGCAACGTGGGCTAAATAACTTAATAACACTTGCAAAGACAATATGCAAAAGATAGCAAAATAATGTGTAAATACGCCGCTTCCTGTAATAAGTCCGCATGGGGTTCACACCAGAGATGATCTGCTCCCAAGTTCACTTGCAAACGGCCCGAGAACTCTTTCAAGCAGAGCAGAGTCTGTTTGTTTAGTGCGCCCGGAGTCTCAGACTGCATTCAAACCAACCCAAATAAACCGCACCGCAGGGCTTAAAAAGACACATTTCAATGTAACCAACCATTGACTAATAAAGTAACTTAACTTAAACGCACGGGGGTTCGTTTCAACTGCTCTAAACAAAGCTGGTGTGAACACGCACTTAAAAAGACAGAAAGAAGAAGAATAGAGCAATTACAAAAAAGACCAGAAGAAGAGGACAGTGGATGATAACATTTATTTGCAAACTTGTACAGGCGAGGAGGAAATAGAGACATCTGATTGGACTATAAACAGGAACAGAACCGTGAGTGTGTGTGTGCGTTCTCTCAGGGTGACTCGTGCTCTGCCTTGCCTGTGTGGCACGCGGGCGCCACGTAGCTGCCCTCCTTCACCATCTTGTCACGCTGCTGACGGATGGCGTGAAGCCGCTGGTGCTGAAATAGGAGAAGAAGAAGAAGAAAGAGAGGTTAGTGTTGAGTAAAGATGGTAAACGGCTTTGTGTAAACGCTTTACATTGTTTTGTACACATTCATACATACGGTCATACATCATTAGCAGCAGCTACAACGCAGGGTGCAAGCTAACTATCGGGAGCAAATTTAGGGTTCAGTGTCTCTTTGCCCAGGGACACTTGGACATGTGGCGGGGAGACGGGGGATTCGAAACGCCAACCCTGAAACCCAGTGGACGACCGCCCTACCCACTACCTAATCACCAATGGTCTTGTGATTTAAACATTTGCAACAACAGCAGTTTCTGAACCAGCATTTCAGCTCCGACACATCATTAGTAGGTGTGATCTTCAAGTCAGTGTTTTCTGAGCCGACATTCATCTAAGTCAGCACTTCATCTCCATGGTGACAGAATGAGACAGGTCTGGATGCTGCTGCAGCACATTGACAGCCTTCACCTGTCTGTCTCCCTCTGCTGACACACACACACACACACACACACACACACACACACACACACACACACACACACACACACACACACACACACACACACACACACACACACACACACACACACACACACACACACACACACACACACACACACACACACACACACACACACACACACACACACACACACACACACACCACACACACACACACACACACACAACACACAACACACTAAAGGAATTACCTCTGCTTTTAAATGAGCTATAGAAATAATTTTGACTTTGACTGTAAGGGCTTTTTTCGTTTATTCACAGACTTCTATTATTCAATTTTAGTCAAGTTAGACGATGTTTTAAATGTTCATCCTTATCTTCGATATCTTAGCAGGCCTTAGAGATATGGACACAGATACATGTAATAAAAAGTCTCATTATCAAACAGCAAGCGGTGCTGAGAGCAGCTTAAACCAAAAGACATGAGCATTGCCTCATGGATTCTTCTTTTAATCCTAGAACAACGGAAGCTGAGTTTCAACATGCAAAAAGGACACAGACAATACCATCAAACCAAAACTAAAATGTTAATGGCTTTGTGATACATGCACAACAGTCAACAAGACAACTATTCTACTATTAGACAGTGAGTGTTCACTAAAGACTAGATAGTATATAATGTTATTAATTATATATGTTATTATTGTTATTAATGTTAATACTACTAATGTTAATACTTCTTCCTGCTCCTTTTCAGGCATATCTCATCAATACAGATACTTTTTTTCTTTTTTTTTTCTTTTTGTGAAAACATAATTTTTGTTTATTGTATTTCCATGCTTTTCATTTTGTTTTGTATGTTTGATATGTCTGAAATAAATGGAATGAATGAATGAATGAATGAATCAATCAATCAATCAATCAATCAATCAATCAATCAATATGTTCACAGCCAGCCAGACCCTCACCGTCTTCTCGCGGTGCATGCACTCGTAGAAGTCTTCAAACTCGATCTTGCATTCCTTCTTGGCGCGGATCTGTCCGATGCCGTCAGAACACTCGACCCATTCCTTCTCGAAGGCGTGGCAGCGCGCGGCTCTCTTGTTGGGCTGAGCCCCGCTCTGCAGCAGCAGCCAGCGGTCCAGGTTGATGCCCAGCCGCGACTGCACGTCCACAAACGGCATGATGCTAACGAACGGAGGGAGAGGACAAGTAAATAGAAATATTAAAACATTTTGCATTGCTTGATTTTTGTTTATTTAAAAGAGGGTTAGGGGAACAACTGGGAAATATAGGCTGTGTCTCAATACAGGGGTTGCGGTCTACGAAGGCTGCATTTGAAGACCGATTGCGTCATAGCGGCGCGCAAAGGCTGTCCCATTTGCAAGGCTCCGTGCAAGGCTCCTCATATGCAGCCGAGAAATGCAGCCTTCGTTTCACGGTTTTGAAGGCTGCATCAGATGTATCCTTCGTGGCCCAACATATCCCATGATTCATTGCGTTTTTTTCAGAGATTGCATAAAATAAAATAAAAAATAACAAAACAGCAACGTGTTGCTCCATCTTCTTAACTTTTATCTTCCTTTTTTTTTTTCTTATACTTTTTTTTCTTTTCGTCTGGTAGGCAACTTCTTTTTCTTTTTTCCTCCATTGACAGGGCTGTCTCCGTTGGCAGCAATCAGGGTTGCTAGGCAGCACAGGAGCGGCGAGTCCTCACGCAAGGTAACGGCTTGTTACGTAAACCGGAAATGTTCGTAAACGGAGACCTGCGGAGACCGTCCCGTTTAACAAGGTTCGTTGGCCTTAAAACCGGCCTTAAAATCGGCCTTCATAGGCTATAGCCTTCATAGACCGCGAGACCGCGTCCTACCAAGTGCGTGGCCTCTGTATTGAGACACAGCGATTGTCCACAAACATTTTTGCTGAATGAATCCAAAAACAAATCTGGGACAAATATAGTTGATGGATCTTTTTTTTTTTTTTTTTTTTTAACCATTTATTTATACAGTTAAATCCCATTGAGAACTGAGACTCTTTTTTACGCGTTACCATTCAAACGTTCATACACCGATAGCAGGCTAACTATCGACATTCACACGAGGCAAGGTGGGTGAAGCGGCTTGCCCAAGGAGCTAGGGATGGCCATTTAGATTTTTTTCTTTAACCGGTTAACCACCAGAATTAACGGTTATTAACCGGTTAACCGTTAAGATTTAATGTAGCCTATTTATAATGAAATACATGAAGCATTATAGCAGGGTTCCCGACCTTTTTTTGTTCCACGGACCTGCATATTAATTTAAAAACAATTCAGGGACCAGTACAGTGTTTCCCCTACCATTATACAGGCCTGGCGGCCCCGCCAGGCCAACGAGACCCCCCGCCAGGCCAACAGCAGCCTGACTTAAAAAAAAAAAAAAAATTATTAAAAAAAAAATTATTAAAAATATTTTTTTAATCAATCTTTCATTGATTCCGCAATAATCATTTGCGCGCGTCTGCGCGGCACTGTCAGTCTACCCCTCGTGTGCGCCTGTCTTTACAACCTCTCGTTTGATCATCCCATCAGCTGATCTGTGTGTCTGGGTGTGTATCATGGACATATAAAGAAATGGACACCGTATTGAAAAATGGCGCTCATTCATTCCTATGAAAGCTTCTCATTGGCGCAGAGAAGCAACAAGGAAGCTGCCATATTGCTTTCATGAGAGCCCTGGCACGCCCGAGTGTATGACGTAGTGGCGCCATCGACCTATCAAGAAAGAGGGGGCGGCAACGGGCGGCAAGCGTAGCGCATGCTGCCCACTCCCTCCTCCTCCCTCGAAAACAAACTGAAAGCCGTTAAAAGCCGTTGGGCTAATAAAACGCTTGATGTGGCGTTTTGAAATGAAAAAACTTCAGGTTTAATAGTATATGGTCTAAAGATAAGTTTGAGCCTATGATTGATATCCAGAAAATTTTTGCGGCGACACAATCTTGTTCGCCGCTTGTATTGGTGTGGACGGGAAAATCTGCCTGAAGGGCTTCCATGGAAAATAAGCTCCCATTCACAGCATGCAGTACTAATGGGTTGGCCACTAGTCCATGCTGGTTGCTCGGAAAAGGCAGTGTCCTGGGGCCCTGGTGTGTATGTGTTCTGCGCGAGGCGCGATGCGCGTGTGCATTCGGTGCGCACTTGTTAAACACGGAAGCCAATGAGCAGGAGCATGACAAGCAAGCAAACGCTAAACTAGTGGCGAAAATAACACCAGCGCCTGCTCTATGGAGATATTAAGGACTCAGTAACAGCGACGTTGAACAGGAAAAAGTGCTGAGCAAAACTTAGAAAGTTAAAATCGCTACGTCGCCGTGGCAACACAACCAATCTGTATCAACAGCAGAGACAGAACAGAAAAAAACGGCATGCACTCGTTTCAGTAAGTTTACAGAAGTGCCACACTGCTACTCCCTTTGACATTCTCAGAGAGAAAAGCATTTATTTTCAAGGGAAATATTTATTTATTGTTTAAACTGTTAAGTTATCTTGAAAACAGCAGGCTATAATTGTAGGCCTACAAGATTTATTTTTTTGTATTTTCAATGCTACTTTATTTTTATGTTTTAAATTGAGGAATAGGCTAGATGAAATATAATGGTCGGAATAGGGAATTTGCCTTATGTAGCACATATGTTGATAGGCTAATCATGATGTGTAGCCTATGTTAATTGTTTCAGTAGGCTAGCTTCAAGGTTAGGTGATTCAGATTATTCCAGAAATGAGTCCTAGACAGGACCTGTCTATATTAGATCTTAGGGTTTATTGTTTTTTTATTGAAATCCACGTGTTTTTCTTCAATAGTTTACATGGCTTGTGTCTCCAAATTATTACAGGAAATAATTATAGGCAGGACATATGACATATGTTTACAGAGCACAAAATTAATCAGATTTCGCCTCTCAAAGTGCACCAGATTGATGCATTTAACTTTAAAAGGATAAAGTTTTCTTCTGCAGGGGCATGCCCCCAGACCCCCCTAGAAGGTCCATTCTCACCCAGCAGGATCTAAAAATCCTGTGAAAAACACCACATGTACAAACGTACTGAATGTGAAAGCATAACCCTATGCCCTCATTCTCAGTCAAAAGAGGCTCATCCCAAATGGGGTTCGTTTTGGTCAATTTCTTCTAGAAATTTGATACGCACGCGGCGCGCATACTCTTCATCAGCTCTTACCACCGGGCCTAAAAAAAATTATAGGGGAAACACTGCAGTAGCCAATTTAAATGCCTACATTTTGACATTCACACGACATTCTCTGTTGTGAGAAGAGGTCTAGTATGCGAATGTAGGAGCAGAAAGTGCAATAAGTGACTGAAAAGGGACATTTACACACACACACACGCGGTGCTAAGTAGTGCTGAGCACGGGGCAACATTTTGAAAGACCGTAATATTGATAAGCTCCGATGTTATCAGTACTGCATCACGGTACTTTATGCTTTTGTTTATGACGGATTTTTGCTATTGATCCTGGCACACAATCATGGCAGACCTGTGTCTGTGCAGGGGCACTCACTGCCTGGCTGTCTGTCACTCCCTCACACTCACTGAGACGGTGATAGATGTAGGACAGCATCCACCTCAAGAAGGCTAATGCTAGCGCTATGTTAAGCTAGCGGGAGCCCACGCTGTTAATTAAATTATACAAACATATGACACAGGAGTGTTGTGACCTTAAATTGTGACTGGGAGCGTACGTACCATGGACCTGTTATAAAGTTGAGTGTAGCCTACACTACTCGTTTCATTCTTTACCGACAGTTGGCATTCTTACATCCGGTTTAGCGATATCAAAATAAGAGTCCGGATTTCAGAGAAATTAAGATTTCTTTTTTAACCGTTTAACCTTTAGTATTAACCGGTTAAAGATCTTCTTAACGGTTAATGGTTAACCAGTTAACCATGGACATCCCTACCAAGGACCCAACAACCATGACATAAGTGGCAGGGCGAGGATCGAACCGCCAACCCTTCGATCATTGGCCGACCCGCTCTACCAACTGAGCCACTTGGTTACCAAACCAAGAACCAAATTATTTCAGAGTCGACAGTGAAACACAAGTCTATTGTGAAGTGAGACACTTTCAAAAGGAAATGCCGACTTCATTAAAAAACTATTTAGCTTGAGGAAGACAATCCTCAAAGATCATTTAAAAGGTTTTTGCCATCAAAACAAAGTCCTATTAGAAACCACATAACGGGTTACTACGGTTACTACCAGATGCTGAAGCCATTTGCTTTTAAAACAAAATAATATTTGTAAGAGAGACTGAATCATTTATTTTGAACAAACGACTGATGAAGATACGTCACTCACAATGTTTAAGTGAGTTTGAGCCCGAGTTTGAAAATGTGCTTTTAGCCTTTTAGCAGGAAACCACCTTTGCATCTTAATTCACATAATGTTGAGTCAATCATACTATCAATCTGAAAAACCAAACAGATGAAACAAACAACTTCTAACCCTTCATAGTAATCTGATACACAGAGACAAACATCATTTCAGAGCTGGTGTGACCATGGTTGTGACTCCTAACACGCAAAATATAATAATAACAAGGAGCACTGTGCCTCTGCGAGATTATAAACTTAAATGCAAGCAAAAATACAAATGAAATCATTGTTGATATTTAGACATAATAATAAGAGTTATAACACATTATTTCAATACCCATTCACTTTTCTCTCTACTCTTGTTTCCTTCTACACATACTGGGCCCTAGACAGTGAAATGTTATAGGTAAAAGAATGTCTTATTTAATCACCTTCATCTAAAAATAATATATATAGCTGTACTCTCGTCCCGTTGTTATTGTTTAACCTTAGGATTAGTAGGCCTAACTAGAACAGCTAGCTGGCTGATTGCCTCCATAAACATCCCACAGTTTAACAGCTTTGAGATTCAAATTGAAGTGACAAAATAACCTAACCCCTTTAATTCTGTCTCAAATGTTTATTATCCCCTTCAATGACAGTTGCTAATGCTAACTAACCCTAGCCCGCTCTCATTTCACAGTTTACAATCATAGGCTCATGTATTTAATAATTATTCAATCTGACGCTGTGTCTTGTCATGTAACACGCAGTTATAACGTCGTAAACACAAGGAAAACGTTTTTATTTACCGAGTTTTGTAGGATTCACTTTAACCTTCCTCCGGCTCCACGCGTTTCGCTTTACGGCTCAACACAACACTACCGTAAAGTGACGGGATGTGTCGTGAAGAGACAGTACCTGTATTTTAAAGGTCCATTACTGCCGACTACTGGATTATTAGAATATGAGGAAATATGCAGGAAAATTATATTTACAAATAGGCTACATTTAAAAAAATATATACAACTACACCTGATCCTCCCTGCCAAAATAAATCAATAAAATATATATATATTTTTTAAACTTTTATTTACACAACAGAAAAGTAATTCAATAGCCTAGAAATAACTTTTATAATGTGATTTTTTGTTTATTTATCATTATTTATTATTAATTACATACAGTAAGCATATTACTTAGACATTTACATTTTTTATTATTCAATTATTTTATTATTTTGTTTTTATTCTTTGCTTTTATGAAATTAATTTCTTACTTTTATTTCATTATATATATATATATCTTTCTAGTGTTATTGCTTTTTCACCTTCATTGTGTTGTGCAATATCTATCTATCTATCTATGTATCTATGTATCTATGTATCTATCTATCTATCTATCTATCTATCTATCTATCTATCTATCTATCTATCTATCTATCTATCTATCTATCTATCTATCTATCTATCTATCTATAATAGTTCTCTAAATCCCTTTGTATTTTCTTTAGCATGCTATACGTTTTAATTTGCGATAAATGACAGCGCTAAAAGATTTTCTGGAAAAAAAATATTTCTAAAAATATTTTGCACATTTCCATATTCTCTCCCAAAAAATGACAGTGTGCAGTAACTAAATGTAACCACTTTCCTTTGTTTTTCTTTTCATAATAATTATTAAAAACAGAATACTTTGGTGCAACATCAGATTGTGTTTATTTTCATTTCCCCCCAAAGGTCCACAAGTCGTCTTTCACAGTCCTGCACGTACAACCCCACAAACACGTACGGGGCGGGGCATTTATAACAGTGACAGGAAATAACACAAACAATATAATAACACTTTAATATTGCTATCTATCTATATACTCTAAAACCTTTTCAAATAAGGACATGAGGACCCCCCTGTGAACTTAATGGGACTCTTCCATTAAACACTCACACTCCGTCCGTGGTACATTCGTGTGTTTTTCTCACAGGCAGGCAGAAAAACAGGTGACAAGTGCAGAACAAACAAATCGTTGTTGCCAGGTTACAGAAGCAGCTAAATCCATAAAGCTACTCTCTGAGATGAAAAAAAGAAAAGGTTTCCAAGTTGATTCCTTTTGAAAACCGTTTATATTTGAACTGAAGCACAGAGGTGATACAAAGCTAAGGAACTATTCAGGCTAGTGAGTGAGAATGATCAAGAAGAGCTTATCGGCATCAATACTTAAAAGTGTTTGGCTCCGAAAGTGAAAATGAATTTTTAAAAAGTTGATTAGTAAAACATTAAATAATAGAGTAAAAATATAAAAAAATAAGATCATTTCAGTCCTTGGATTAGATCACAAAATTGATTTAAAAAAAAAAACCATTGGATTCTGTTAAAAAAATACTGAATGATAAATGATAAAGTTGACAAAAATACTTCTTGTCAAAAGCGGTTCTTTTGTATTGTTTTTTTTGGAGCCAAACTCTTCCTTTTACATCCAACATAGAAACCTTCTGGTAGGGGATTTATTTTGGTTTGTACCAATAGACTTGAGTATGAAACTGAAGTTAACACACTCATAGCAACATATGATGAAATGTAAAAGAAAGAAGAAAGAAAGAAAAGAAAGAAAGAAAGAAAAGAAAGAAAGAAAGAAAGAAAGAAAGAAAGAAAGAAAGAAAGAAAGAAAGAAAGAAAGAAAAGAAAGAAAGAAAAAAAAAGTAAATAGACAAATTCAGATAAAGTGCACAAGTGCTCATTCAAATCACAAAGTGGGACAAACAGATACATTCTTAAGGTGTTCCGTCATTCACATACAATCACACAACTTTCACATGGATCAGACAGCCAGAGAACTGATTGGAAATACCTAAACCGTGTGTGTTCTGTGTCGGTCAGCAAGTGTCTATAATAAGGCAGCGGCCAAGTGACCAACACCGGTCCAGTCACGCGACACAAACCACAACCACAAATATACAGAGAGAGAGAGATCTGACATTGACAATGTGGGCGCCGCTTCAAGGACTTCAAGGTGGACAAACATTCCTAATAGATTCATTTTTTATACAAAGAAACTCATTTTTGAAAGTAAAAACATTTTTTATCCAACCCGAAGCTGTAGCCCTCCAGAAAACATGGCTGCTTAAAATCCCCCTTGTCAGATGTCATTCCTCTCAGTCTACCTCCTCCTCTGTGCAGGGAAAGTGAGATTCAAAGTAAACTTTATTTATCCTAATCACCAGTGTAACAAGACCTCACTGCCCTTTCTGTTCTTTACACGAGGCACGGCTCATGCACACGGCAAATAATAACATTTCAAGGTCGTCTGAATATAAATAGAGGACAATTATGAAAAAATAAAGCCACAATAGTTGAGTACAAAGTCCACATTCATTCACACAACATTTCGCCCTCTGCAAACTGTCTGCTTTACCAACAGTCCTTCTCCCTCCGCTGTGCTTGGTGACATTTCACCTTATTTCATAATTTCAATTTTGCAAGATGTCCTTGTGGAAAATGTGTACCTCATTTTTTTTTTTTTTTTTTTTTTTTGCTGAAGTAGCCAAGGCATTTTTCACCAAGGAGTAAACATAAAGCATCATCTTATAAACCTCAGAGGTAGAACCCTGACAAGAGTGACAGGTAGATTAGATAAGACAAGACAGACAGACCAAAGTAAACCAACTCTGACTGTGTTTAAGACGGTGTCTGTGAGTCGCAAGAAGCAGCAAACCAGAAATGACAAAAAAAAAAAAAAAAAAAAAAGCTATGAAGAAAAGGATGTAGCTCAAATGTAGCTATGGGGGGGATCAGTTCATTTTTTTGTTGTGCAATTCTCAGACGTAGAGGATGACGTTGCTGTCTGCGGGACAGTGAAGGCCTTCTGGGGGGTTCAGGGCTCTGCAGGGCGGGGGTTGGGGTTGGGGTGTGGTTGGCGGGTAACAGCTTTTGGGAAGCGGTGAGTCACAGTCGTCTGACGTCAGCTCGGCGATGTCGTCCGACTGCGTGTCCATCTCCAGGTCGCTGCGGATGCTCTCCGGCTGGGCCAGCGTCACGTCTCTAAGCCCCTCCCTTAGCGACGCCCCCGGCGACAGGGCCCCGCCCCTTCTGGAGCTGCAGTCCTGAGGCTCATCACCCCCGGAGACCGTCACCATGGCAGCGCAGCCCGGAGGCGGAGTCAGGTCCTCTTCGCTGGTGAGGCAGAGATGGCTCGGTTTGGTCTCAATGTCCACCTGGATCTCTAGGTTGGTGCACTCCCTGTAGAGGAGATACATGAAGCACAATGAGTAAATACCCTGCACTCTAACCCCTTCTGAAGTGTGGCAACTTGAGAGGGGATATGCGAAAAGACAAATTTCAATGTAACCAACCATTGACTAATAAAGTAACTTAACTTAACTTATACTATATTAATCGTAAATCATAATAATAATAATAATAATAATAATAATAATAATGATAATAATAATAATAATAATAATAATAATAATAATAATAATAATAATAATAATAATAATAAATTAATAATAATAATAATAATAATAATAATAATGATAATCTCTAGGTTGGTGCACTCCCTGTAGAGGAGATACATGAAGCACAATGAGTAAACACTTTAGACATCATAAAGGGGCAAGTCGTTTCTACTGTCTATCCCATCCATGTTAAAATCATTAAATACATAAACCAACAACATCAACATGCCAGTGACAACAACAGCACATGGATCAATGGGTTATGTTTAACAGCTTGATATCCGAATTAATTAAATTAATTTGCACAAAGATTTGTTTTCCATGCAGTCACCATGAAAGTGTATTCTCAAAATCTATTTGATTTAACTGTATGAAATAAACAATATCAAGAGATGGAAAAGATTGTTAAATCTGGTTTAAAATGTTTAAATTCATCCGTTGTAACCATTAATGTGTTGAGACTTGAGAGAGAAGATTTTATTTGTTAAATAATATTTTTTAAAAGTCTGTTGATCACCTGTCGGGTAGTGTGTAGGAGGAGATGATGGATCCTGCCATCCCTCTGGTGCTGGCACAGTCGCTGCCCGCGCCCAGACTACCTGTCTCTCTCTGGGACGAGTCTTTAGCCAGCTCCCCTGACTGCACCTCCAGCCTGGGGAAACAAATACATATTCTTAACACTTTTACAGCATTATTATTATTCATAACTGGTCGGTTCATGTTGGTAATTTTCTTCTGATGCCAAAAAAAAAATATATATTCTTGGACTTTTTAATGCTGAATCATATGTCTATTGTTTGTCTGCTTTGAACGGTGTTGGACAAGGGAAAACTGTATTTTATAAATATGTAAATACAAGCAAAACCAGTTCAGTATGGAACAAATCAAAAACAAATTACTGATGAATAACTGTATAATAATTAATCTTTACTAGTAGATAATAAGACTGACATCACAGCCTCTCTCAAACTTCATCTTCCTGGGGGGCGCCCTTAGCTCAGTTGGTAGGGCGTCCCCCCCCATGGGCCTCGGCCAGCAGCGGACCCGGGTTCGATTCCGGCCCGCGGTCGTTCTCTGCATGTCACTCCCCTCTCTGCCCCATTTCGACTCTGTCTCTACGCTATCAATAAAGTATAAAAATACCCAAAAAATATCTTAAAAAAAAAAAAAAAAATCTTCATCTTCCTCTGTTTTCTCACCTGCTGTATTTGCTGGTGCGGGTCCCCAGAGCGCCCCCTGCCAGTGTGTTAAAGTGTGGCATGTCCCCCAGGGTCCCGGGGGCCACAGACAGACCCTCACTGGGGGTGGTGGTGCTCAGGCCGCTCACCGCCCCGTCCAGACTGCTGTCACCCAGGCTAGGGGACGACTTCAGCGCCCGCCACGCATCCGCCACTGCACAGATAAATAGATGACATTGATTGATTGATTGATTTTCTTTATTTCGAACATGCGAGCAATAAAAAAATAGATGAATAAATAAAAAACAAACAAAAGCAAAAAAATAAATAGAATAAAAATAAAAAAAACAGACACACACACTTTCTACATGCTCGAAAGGGGGTAGGAGGAAGTAAAAAACTTATCTAGTCCTACCCCTTAACAGATCAATTTGGCTTGGATAGATTATGTTATTAGCATGTCAGTAAAATAAAAAGCTATAATAATGCATATATACATGAGTACCGAATCATTTTGTGGTTTTCTATATTCTTTATGGTTCATGTGATAAGGTAGCCTGGAAATCCATACCCTGATATCATGAACGATAAATTTAATTTGCCAGAGCCTAGTGGCAGGTCTGGGAATGCCAGGCTAGTGATAAGGTGTACATGTTGTCAATATAATGAAAACAAACATCTTGAACTTATAATGATATTCTTTATGGTTCATGTGATAAGGTGTACATGTTGTTAAATGTTTGTATGTCTCTGGGAGTGCTAACTTAATTCTGTTGTATTGTTCTCTGACACTTCAATATAATGAAAACAAACATCTTGAACTTATAATGATATTCTTTATGGTTCTTGTAATAAGGTTTGGACATTTTGGGAGATTTGGTGAATTAATAAACTGCTCCACCATTTTGCAGGATGTGTTGTTTGGTCAGTCAATCAATAAAAAAAATACCTTAAAGTGGCCAGGAGTAACTTTTAAAGTTTTCCTCTGACAATCATAAATTACATGTAACAGCAAACGAGCAAAGAAAGCAAATTTTATATAGTTCTGACGACACAACAAACCCTATAAAATCAAGAGAAAATACTTAATATAAAGCGTTATATACAAAATACATGACATAAATAGTGCCATATGATAAAATGAAATGAATGAGCAAGTGCATGTAAAACTAAACATATAAAATAATATTCTCAGCGACTGAGTGATTACATGTTGGGTAACCGTAGTGAGGTATTTAGGGCAGAAAGCAGGTGAAACTAAAGGCAGGTGGAGACGGCGTCCTAACCTGTGATTGGACCGTCGTCATCGTCAAAGTCGAAGCGTACGCCGCGCCCCTTCCCTCTGCTCACGCCACAGCCTCCGCCCCGACACAGGGAGATGGGAACCACGCCGTACACATAGGCCAACATGATGGGCACGCCAATACCTGATGGGACAGCCACAAAAACACAGAGAAAATCAAATAAGTTTCACCAAAAACTTCTAAATGTTATTCATATTTTCAAAGAAAGAAATATGGTAAAAGATCATTATTATTATATATAGATTGATTGATTTCTTGCATGATCGTTTGCTGTAGCTTGTCAGCAAGTTTATACTATGATCCCAAAAATATTCTAAAGCTAAGTAACAATGAATGCAAGAAAGAGACAGAAATCTTTCATTAAATCACAAATAAAAAATAAATAAAGCAATGTTTTATTCTTCCCCACAGTGCTGACAGCCTCAGAGATTGTCTCATCTTATTGTGTTGTACTGTATACTGTATTTTTGTCTCTGAGGACCCCCTCCAAAACAAGATGCTACATTGAATTCCAAGGGGTTATTCCTAATAAATAATTTCCCATGATTCCAGATGCATTCGATATGTTCTCCTTCTTGTCTGGACTTCTTACCGACGCTGACGGCTGCGATGACGGGCGCGGTGATGATTGACAGGGCGACGCCCCCGGTGATGGCCAGGTTCCTACGGTGACGAGACGCTTTCTTCAGCTCGTAGTGAGCGTGGATCTGCAGCAGAGAGAGAGAGACGCTAGAGTTAAACCAAAACACCTTTAATATATTTTTATTATTATTTATTTTATTTTAATTAAAAAAAAAAAAAAATCTATATGTATAATGTGTGTCTTGGAGTTAAATGAAAACACTTTTAATATATTTTATTATTATTTATTTTATTTGAATTTTTTTACTTTTTATTAAATTTTTAATTTTTTTTTCTATATGTATGATGTATTTTTATTATTAAACACAACAGAGCTATGAATTTGAATGCATTCTTTATTTTATTTCACACATTTTTTGTGTAATTTTTGTTTTTCAAAAGGTTGTATGTGTTTAGTGATGAGTAGCTATCGCCTGCAGGCTAAATAAAAACAACAACTGCAGAGCTAAAGCTTAACATGGCACAGGGCTGAAAGTCAAAGGTTGGTTTAGCAATTTTAAATGAAGAGAACATAAATACAGAAAATCTCCATGTGTAGAGAATTATCCAATGAAGAGTGACCTATCAATGATACTAAAAAACAAATGACTAGAATCTAGAATCTCGTTCTGTGCCAGATCTTAACTAAAATGTGCAGTTTCACATTTCTCCACAAGAGAGCGCTGCAGTTTGTTAATGTGCAGCCAAAACTGCACCAAATGCTCAATGTCCTTTCATTTCCTTCCTTGTGTAGTTATTTGAAAGCCTTATCTCAAGCTTATTCTTCACTAGTAGTTTTGTATTCAACAATACAACAGCATAGCAAACTGGAAACAAGAAAAATCCATGACACGATCACATTTATGGAGACAAAAGAGGAATTTCTGCATCTATGCAGTTTGTAAACCCAGTCCAGGTCAGAAGGACATAAAAACATATTAGACAAAATTAACGAGAGCAAATGCACATAATGCTTTTTCCAATTATAAGAAAGTTTAAAAATAAACTGTTAAAGTAAAAGTGAGCAAAACAAGACAGGGGAGGGGAGGGGGCGCCCTTAGCTCAGTTGGTAGGGCGTCCCCCCATGGGCCTCGGCCAGCAGCAGACCAGGGTTCGATTCCAGCCTGCGGTCGTTCTCTGCATGTCACTCCCTTCTCTGCCCCATTTCAACTCTGTCTCTACACTATCAATAAAGCATAAAAATGCCAAAAAAAAAATATATAAAAAAAAACAAGACAAGGGAGAAAAAGGAAATTCCCATTTGTCTTCTAATATATTTTTCAAGTTTTTTGAAATTCCAGCTTTGTTTCAACAACATAACAGTAAATCTACAAGAGCTGTCAGAATACCCGTCTCAAATGATTGTGCAACAATTGGAAACATTTAAAACACTTTGATAATGTCAAGGCCTTAGATTTAGATCACTCTAGACATCTAAGGACACCACTTTTACCAGAGGTTTAATAGTCCCAAAATATTTCTTCAGGTCAGTGCCGTTGCTGACGTGAATAGAAACTGTTCCACAAAAGAACTGAAAGTACTTTGTAGCATTTCTGGTAAACGTTTGGCACGGTGTGAACTATGAGAACAGGCCAGACTGAAACTCAGAAAAAGGTTTTTCCGTTCTGCTGTTATGATAATGTTGTAAATTCCAGATAATCACTGGAAGAGGACTGTGGAAGTTAGCACCGCAGGCTTCGCTGTAAACGATTTGTAACAACTCCTGAGGGTTTCCGCTTCTGGTTTCTGTGGAAGAGAGGCTGAAGATACACTGACCGTTAAGATTAAA
This sequence comes from Ammodytes dubius, assembly GCA_026122265.1. Taxonomy (NCBI): domain Eukaryota; kingdom Metazoa; phylum Chordata; class Actinopteri; order Uranoscopiformes; family Ammodytidae; genus Ammodytes; species Ammodytes dubius. The sequence goes on along the minus strand of CM047520.1, from coordinate 24,834,382 downwards.
GATAGTGTTACAGGGAAATACTTAGTCTTACTTTGAAATGCAAACAGGGGTAAAGATGAGAGGAGGCATTTGTTAGTGTCAGCGAGCACTTCTTATGTTTATACTGTTATATACACATATGTAAGTGCCAGATTGGGTGTACGAACACATGTGTATTGGTAGAGTTTCCTCTTTGAAAGTCTCCTACTTTATTGTTTATTTGTTTTTCAACTAGTGTCCTGGATTGAGTTTGAGAGTCTTGGGAAGGTTTTGGCTGACAATACTACTATACAACACTAACACTTCTGTGATTCTAACCAGGAGTAAAATAATTTTTTTGTGTTCTTGCGTGCATAAAAAACACTGTTTCTCCCGTCCGACAAAAACAAAACAGACAAACATTAGACAAACAGTATAGAGCAACATTAAAAAGATTCTAATGCAAAACCTAAAAAACAAATTGCATTTCTCTACACTAGTGCAGGGGTGTCAAACACTGATTGATTGGCCCGTGGCACATTTAAAAAATATAATGTAATATGGCGCTTTTCATTTTTAAATAATTTAAATGCACTCATTATATTACAGAGAAATATGTCCCATAAAAGAAAAAGAGCAACAAGCCCATCCCAGAGGACCCTGCATAATATTTTATTTTAAATTAATATTATTATGGAAAATCTGTGTCCTTCTCCAATAGCTTCTAATTCATCTGACACAGTGTCTCCATTTTTTTTTCATACAAAATTCTTCAGATTTAGCCTCTTATTTTCCCTCTCAAAGTGCACCAGATTCATGCATTTCACTTTAAAAAACTTTAAAAAAATGTGCAAGTGTTGCCATGAAGAAGGATTACAACTTACGAAGACACTATGAAACTAAACATCAGAGCAGCTACATGTCCTGATAAATGTGTTATTTTTGCAAAGTGGCCCGGCCCTTCGTAGATTTTTCTGTATGTGGCCCTCAGTGAAAAAAGTTTGGACACCCCTGCCCTAAAGCCTCTGCAAGCTTCTCACCTTGCGTCCGATGTAAACGGGAATGCCTATCACCATGGCGGGGACGGCGATGCCTGCGATCAGCGTGATTCCGACCGGCGCTCCGATTAGCGTTCCGAGCTGCCACAAGATCTTCTTCTTC